>LIEC01006354.1:0-32834 GCA_001925005.1 Drosera capensis
ATTTTACAATTGAATTTAGGTGCGTTTTCATGTATTAAAATAAATTTTCGTGTCATTTTAAGTTATTTTGCTACTTTAATTAGTTGTTGGAGTGTTTTTGAATATTATTACATGTGTTTGATATATGTTTGTTGTTGAAATTTTTTTGTCATGTGACACTTTGTTGTTGAAATTTCCTGGTTACTAGTCTCACTTTGTAAATAATGGATCTTCCAACCCCCATTGAGTTAAGATATGAACTTTACATAATTGGAAACCTCTAAATGTCTGCAGTTCATATGGAGGTTTGTGTAAAGAGTTATGCTTATTTTCGTACAAGATGTTTTTCACTTTGGTAAAATCATGTTAAGTTTTGATTTTTACCTAAGTAATTCTTACTCTTTTATATCATATCATTGGCCTAATAATGTGATGATATGTATTCTTGATATTTTGGTTTATATTATGGCCATATTCTTCCTATTTTGTTATATTTCTAAATATAATATTAATGAAAAAAAACAAAGTGATCATCTTGAACTTTTCTTCTAATCAACTCAATCATGTATTACCTTTAATTGTGAGGGTCCCTTGTCTTGTGATGATTTGAAACACCAATAATGTGTAAACATGGACATTTTGTCTTGTTAAAAGAGCAAGAAATCAAATCACTATATGTTTTTTTTTACCATTCCAATCAGCATATGTTAATAAAGAAGAAATAACATAAAAGGGACTGACTATATCTCTTAGCTAGTCTATTGTTTTTCTCTACTACTTTCTTTTATCCATTGTTTTTGTAGTTCCCCTTAAGAAACCAAAGGAGAGGAGAAGGTTAGGATTAAGGATTTCATACATCATTTCAAGGATTCATCAAATTAAATCAGACCATACCGAGAAGGAGCCGGTCTTGCTAGAGACAACTTTGCACTTGAGTTTCTTCCTCGTCTTGGATTGCTTTGGTTGTAAAATCCTTTACACACTTGAAGCTACTTTGTTGTTATCATGTTATAAAGTTGAATGAAGTTATTGTATTCTTAAGTTATGTATTTGTCTATTTTTACAATGACTAGATATGTGAAACTAGTAATCATGTATAGTTTACTATACAAGTTTAAATGTGTTTGAAACATTTTTATCATGAGCTAAATTTCTTATACTTGGGATGATGATGAAGGTTTTCATGTGATTTAACCAATAATATGAGTTAAAACGAGTCAAATATTACAAAATATAGAGTCATTGAACAAGTTGGAACATATTCATGATCTTGACAAGTAACCTTTTTCTAGAATTTTAAGTTAAGGATAAAATGGTAACATGTATCCTTGAGATTTTAAAAACTAACTTGTAAAATCAGTTTTTAAACACTTAGAAGATGTAGAGAGTCTATTTAGAAATAAGAGACTCTTTTATTGCCTTTAACAAAACCATGAAATTTGATAAATGGTCCACCTACCTCTAAGATGAATATAATTGGTACATATAAAGATAAAGTTTGTAATTGATGATTTAATCCTACATATAATGTTGTTGTGATTAAAAGAATTTTTGATTTGCAAAAATTACAGAATATAGAGTTAGTTAATTCGAAAGGAAAACTAGTATCTAAAGAAACCGACAACATTAGCATAATTGACACTAAATAAAAAAAATTTGATAATACAATCGAAAATGATTAAAGTGATAACTCTAAAATCTTAACTTATTAGAAGTTAAAGAATTGATAAACATATTTGTCATCCTAAGTCTTTTAAAAAAACCAGAATAGTTTGTTAAGTTAAACTAATTTCCATCATCTTAAAGCCCATTAAAATCACTTGTGTGTGTGCTTGCAAGGAAAACAAAATTTAAAATTTCGATCACTCAAATTTAGCTAAGGTGTCCATTCTAATGCTTAGTTTCTATTTGTCCGTGTGGGATCGATACTCTTGTACTCTCCACTCTATTCATGATTGACAAGCACACTTGCGTTGTACGTCCAAACAGTGATTAGTTTGGTACTGTCATTGTCCCACGAAGACATAGTGTTCTTTGGGTTAAACAATCAAAACGTGATGAGTTGTTACATAGCATTAAGGATTCTACTAACTAAACTAAGCTAATCGAAATCAACCTCACACGAATATCAAAGATCGGTGCTCTAGATAAATGAAAAGGTAGGGTTGCGATTTCGTCTTCCAATTGCATCTAGTCACTACATCGTTTCACTAGCCAATCATGAATCGTGGTTATAGATGGATCTTTAAGGTGTAATCTACACTCTCTGAAGCCCTACATCTCTAAGGAGGTTGACTAGTGTTCAATGTTTCAGACTTTGTTGCTGTTTGTGAAGTCTTAGCAGCCTCTGTTGCAGCAACCTTGGCAGCACCCTTACTGTCAGGTGTCACTCCCCAGTTGGAAATGACCTTTTAGTTGATTATCTTGAGAGGATTTAACTTCTTGTCCTCATTCGCAGGAATGACCAACACATGTTCAAGGATCATACTCTAGATCCTTCCGAAAAAATTCTTATCATATCTCTTGGCCAGTTATTCAAGTAAATTGTTTGCCGAGTTCATCTTCTTCTTTATGAGAATTGCATTCATAATCCCCAATTGATCTTCTGTAACTTGATCTTTAGCATGTTCCCTTGACAGCAATACTTTTTTTTTATTGCGTCTGCGAGTAGTTTGTACTTGAAGGATAGTGCAGCCGTTATTGTTCGCAATGGGTGCTTCTGGTCTTCTTCCTCTAGTATCTGCAGCCTTACTGCTTATTCGGTTTCCTCATCAAGTTTGATATCCCCTTCCTTGAAGAGCTTAAGCGCCTGCTCCAGGATTTCTATATCAATTGTGAGATCTCTATCTCCAAGTCGTTTTTCTTGTCTTCCCTTATATTATCTAGGAATTACTGTACTATTTTCAAGATTAGATTATTGTGCCCAACAATAAATTCCAGACCTACAAGTCTCAATAAATTGACGACTTCTTTGATGTCATCATCGGCCAAATTAAGAGAGTTGAAGTCAAGCACAAATTCTATTTGGAATTTGGTTTTAGATGATATGGATTAAGTAGGGTTTTTGGATTTGATTCTTGGATGCCATTTTAGTGTTTTTGAAAGTTGAGTATTTCAAGAGTTTATGGATTAGAGAGAGAGAGATTGCTCAGAAACGAACACGAGATGTGTTTCGAATTATGGGGTTTCGGTGAATCTATTTATAGTAGTGCCTCAAGGGCATTGCAATATTTTGTGGGAAAAATATTTTTAAATGAGAAACGTTAAATATTTACATATATTAAAAAGAAGACCATTTCATTTATGGTACAAAGGCAGTAATTTGTTCAAGAAACATTTTGTCACGACAAACACTTAGTTTCAAGCCATGAATATAAGTAACCAGTTGCATCTTGCGACACAAACCATATCTCCAATGGAAGTATAACAGTTCATTTATTATGTTTACAAAAACATAATGTTCTTTGAAGTCGGTTTTTTTTTCCCTGAGGAGCTTACGCATGGTCATGTGCGTTGCTACGCAGATCATCCACAACTCGTGAACTGGCGAGCGTGCACCAATGAGAGATGATCCTCGGCCATGGAGTGAAAGCAAGCTTGAATTCTTTTGTACTACAGCTGCCATTTCAATACATACTAACCCTTCTACACTTACAAAATACTGTGAATTAGGAGAACATTTCATAAACATACATGGAGCAAATTCACTTCAGTCTATAGTACAACAAGTGCAATAATCGCTTGTCCTAGATGGCAAGACAGTCCAGTAATCGGCTGTACAAATCACATTCCCATGCAATTTCCTGTGAAGTAGATGAACACATTGCAACATCACCTACCACAAAATTTACAGCGTCGGTTTAAACAAGTGTATAACAGGGTCGTCAGGCATAACGATTAACCCTAAGAACACTCAACAGGTAAGGAATCAGGATTCCGTAACTTCTCAAAAGGAAATAAAAGAGGCAATGTAAGAAATACGGAGCGGAATGTATATTGCTTGGCCACAAACTTCAAGTGAATTTCCATATCTTTGCGATGACCGATCAGGGGCAGTTGATTTTGAACCTCATTAAAGGATATCCAGACATACCAACTTTACATCAAATTGTAGAAGAGCAGAGCAGAGATGGTGCATAAATTAGCTTACACTCGCGAATCTACAAATCTTTGCCAATGGCAGAGCGGATTTCTGATCACATAACCCTCAAACTCATCCCGGAGATTCATCAAGCAGTTGTGAATCTACACAAAGTAGAAGAGCGGAGTTCTGATCACATAACCCTTAAAACTCATCCTGACCATTCCTCGAGCAGCATAAAGTAGTCAAAAGAAGGAAGAACACAACAAGCTAGGAGACCAATTATATTATACGTACTTGAATCCTCAAATCTGACGGCAAAATCAAGGGAACCCAGATAATACCAGAATCCAGATGTCAAGATGTCATTGCTGATTCTCAAGCCATATGCACCGACAAAGGCAGATTTTATAGTAGTCATTCAGATCCTGGTGATCGCCTACTTCCTTTTACCTTGTGAACCACTTCAGCTCCCTTTTTCCAGCATTAAGAACAAAAAGAGGGAAAGAGATCCCTGTAACAATGAAACCAAATCTGTAAAGAAGTTCAAACAACAATATTCAGCGCAATAGCTAACTACGGAAATGCAGAAATATCTAACGAGAAAGATAGGGAGTTGTAGTACATACCATGAATCACAGAAAGCAAGAACGAGCATCCATTGACTACAACGTGTGCAGAACTGGAATACATAGTAATCGATTTAAGAAAGTCCAATAAATGAAACCAACAACTATTGTAGCAATGATCAACTCAGTGCAGAGCCAAGAGATAACGACTAATGATTCTGTGGTTCCAAGAGAATAATTAGCAAATACAAGATGTAAAGAGCTTTTTTGCATTAATTCCCATAAATCTGTAGCGAGTTACAACTTCTCAGTATAAAAGAACAAGTGAGCCAACCCAATCAAGTTTACAAAATACAACCTCACAAATGGCTCTAGTTTGAGAAATGATGAGTTCAGGGACCATTTGTACCAACAAAGGAGATACGTATACAAGAATTTCAGAACCAGTTAGCTCCTTGGCCTCTTGCTATCAAATTGAAAAACTGGATTATTTTCTCCTGTCCACCACTGCGCCAATCTGAAATATACAACCAACAACTGATCAGAAAACACAGGTTCATGGATGACTATTTCAGAACTGCAAAATACAACAAAGTTCATTTCAATTGCAGAGTATAAAGACAAGTAAAATAGAAGGCAACTAGCATTTGTTGACACAAAAATGAAGCAAATCAATACCTCATACCTTTTTGAAAAATCTACCACCTTTCTTTCCAATACCAGTCCCAGCTAGACTTGATGTTAAAATGGATCTGGAACCTGGGCGCCACTTTAACTCCTTGAGATTACAAAAGACAGCTGCCATATTGGCAGTAACCTCGCTATCTTTCACATTGTTACATGACACCACCCTAAGCGATTGGAGCTCATTCCAATATGGGACTACTGAATCCAACCCTTGCATAGTCAGCAAGGAACATCCTTCCAACGAGAAAGACTTGGCACTTCTGCACAAGAATGGACCATTCACCAAATTAAATTAGCACTAGACAACAGCCTTTCCAGAACCATCGGACATTAAGTAGCACATTTTTACATCTATGAGCCCCGTGTATAGGAAGCATAAGCCAATGCCAAAGACCGGACAAAACAAACTAGTAACAGAAAACGGTAAGCGCATCATCACCAAAATGTAAGGATAAAAGAAGAAATTTGAAATAAAATGCATTTAAAAATCAGAAGATCTCTTTTTAGAAGAAAAACAAAAAAGGTATATCTGGAATTTCAAAAGAAAGCTGCATAGACACCTGAAGTTAGCATAAATACCCTTCACATAACACAATTTGTCAGGATTAAATCACATCAACAGAAAAGCATTGAAATTTCCCTTAGTAAGTAAAACCACGCCGTTTTTAAAATGAAATCTATGTTACTACCTTAAAAACAATTGAAAACCACACAATGAACATCAGTAATTGGTAGAACTATTTTAACCACTAAATGTTGTACTATTACTTCCTATATTGTGGTGTCATGATCTCTCTAACATAAACCGAATATTCAACTAAAGAAGAGCAACACATGCGATGAAACATGAAACATCAGACATACCTACACAAGCTTGCAAAGCGAAACATATCATCATCCAATCCCCAACAATCCCGGAAATCAATCAACCTAACAGCGCCACAAACCAAAAACAAAGCTTTGACACTCTGCTTCTCTCTTATTTGGCACCTCTCCATGTACAGCTCTTCAAGTGCAGGGCATGAACCCAAATGCTCATCCGGACCTGGACTAGAATCAACACTCTTACAAGACTGAAGCCTCAGAGTCTTCAAATTTTCACAATACCGCAGCGCAGATAACCACCCACCATCCATACTATGGTCTGTAAGCATCAATTCCTCCAGCATCTGGCAGCACTGCCCAATCGCCTTAATCCCATCATAACTACCCTCACAACCACTAAGCTCAAGCTTCACCAACCTCTGACAACCCTGAGCCAATATAGTCAACCCAATATCCGTAACAAGAGCATCATACAACCCATCCACCAAACCCACCACTTTCAGAATCTGTAAGTTCCGTAACCCCGAAACACCCTTCAACACCACATCATTACAGCAATGTAGCTCCAGCTCCTGAACCATATCACACACCTTCGCCACAAAACCCAACCCCGCTACCCCAGCATTGACCACCACCAACTTCCTAAGATTCGGACACCCAGATGCAAGCATTCTCAACCCCACATCTACCGTCCCCGAATCCAACAACCCCTCCATCCCCACCACCATCCCATCCTCCAAAAACTCCGACCCAACCCTCACTGTGACCGTCCCTGTTGACACCAGAATCCCATTACCCCCACACCCCCTAAAACAACATTTCACAAGGCTAACCTCCGTCAAATTAGGGAACCGGGCGGTCAACCGCCCCGACACAACAAACCCCCAATCGAGCACACCAACCGACCTCACAAGCCTCCCTATCAGAAACATCCACCGCTTACACACAACCGAATAAACCCACCACTGCTCCGCCGGCAGCTTCGAGAGTATCAAACTCAGCGTTGCATCCGATAGTCGACACAATACATCGTCCTCATCGATCCCATTCCCCTCCTCCTCACAATAATCATCGTCGTCGTTGTGCCTCCCATTTGGGATCCGGCTCGGGTCAACGGCGCCGCGGAAATGGAGCTGGTGGATTTTGGCGACGGCGTTCTTGAACTGGTGATCCTTGAATCGCAGCTCGTGGAGTCGGAGAGGAGAAAGGTGATGGTAATTTGGGAGTTTGGCGTCTGGATTAGGGTTAGGGTTATGGTTTTGGGGGGATTCGGGCATCGCTCGATTTGGGGAATTTGGGGATTTAGGGTTAGGGTTTAGAAGCGAAAAGATGAACAGAGTCGCAGCTGTGTTCTTGAGTACGTGTTGAGCTTTTGTGTGTGGGGGGTGGATTCCCACTTTCTCGGTTGATGGTGTTGCGTTTTTTACAACGGCCGGATTTTCTGATGGGAATTTCAGAATTCGTGGGCCGTATGAATTTTTCTTTGGTTTTTGAAAGGTAATTATATGTTTTTTTGTGTGTTATTGTGTGGTGTTTTAATGTTGTTCAAGAGGACTTTCAAAGATAAAAAAATGAAATTGTTAAAAAGGAGATCATAGATATATATCTCTTTAATAAATAAGATGTTTTTATTAATGCAATTAATTTATTATAAAATTTGTTAATTATGTTTGATTTCTTCTGATTCTTCATTTGGGTTTGTAATGCAGCAAGCATCTTTATTGTGATCAACCTTATTGTGCTTGAGGTCATTGAACCTCTTCGCACTCTAGATCTGCTCGGTGTTCCTATTGTTGTATGGGAGATTGAGTTGAAGTTGGTTGGTGAAGGAAGGTAGCACAAAAATCAATGCAAAAAGCAATATACGATGTCTTGATCTTCCGCTGAAGCTGAGTATCAGATTTTGGCCACCACTAGTTGTGAACTCACATGGCTTAAGTCACTTCTT
The DNA here is from genome assembly GCA_001925005.1 of Drosera capensis. Taxonomy (NCBI): domain Eukaryota; kingdom Viridiplantae; phylum Streptophyta; class Magnoliopsida; order Caryophyllales; family Droseraceae; genus Drosera; species Drosera capensis. Next base: position 8,090 of record LIEC01006354.1, read on the forward strand.
ACCTCTCTTGATGTTCCTCATCCACGTCCTCAGCGTTTATTTTGTGATAGTAAGGCGACTCTTCATATAGCAGCAAATCCTGTTTTTCATGATCGTACAAAACACATTGAAATTGATTGTCATTATGTCTGTGATCAGATACGGGTCGATAATATTGCTACTTTTCATGTTTGGACCACTGAGCAACTCGTCGATATTCTCATTAAGGCTCTTGGTAAAAACTCATTCCAATATCTTCTTCGCAAGTTGGACATTTGCAACCTAAATGTTCCAATTTGAAGGGGAGTATTACAGAATATTTAGTACATGGAGCACGTCTAGACTTTCAGTGATAGCCTTTACCACTTTACAGTACAAGAGCACGCCTACTTGTTGTCCACATAGAGCAGGATCACGCCTGCTTGTTATGCACATGGGAAGCTTTTCTTCAGCCGCGACGCCCATTTATGCCTGGCTCGTCACCACTACAGGCTCAGCCATTTTTGTGCATTTGTGTTTTATTGCAACAAGGCACTAATGCAGAGAATTCATACAACCACAGTAAACAACGACATGGAGTTTATATAGCATTAATTCTTTTTTTTAGTTTTACACCTGGTCAATTTCTTCAACAAGAGAAATTGGAATAGCAAGGCTTCTTCATCACATGTGGAAGAGACCAACCCTTCTCATCCTCCACTCGCTTGTATTTTTTGACAGGGTAAGCCAACTAAAAACTCAAACTAGAGCTTTGCGTCTTTATTGTCATTTGAGTTTTCCGTTTCATATTCTCTATACATTCGTCATCACTACATAACATTGTTCATCTATACGCAGCCCTATCATAGTGCATCACAACGTCCATAGTCTTCAGTGAGACAATACATGATGATTGTTAATTTTAAAGCATATTTAAGTATATGTTTTCACATGAAAGACTTGTGGCCCTTAAAATATTTTCTTGGTCTTGAAATTGCCCGTGATTCGAAAGGTCTTTTTATTTCTCAACGTAAATATACATTGGATATTATTTCCGAAGCTGGCTTACTTGGTGCCAAGCCAAGTGTCTTCCCTATTGAGCAGACTCATCAGCTTGCACTTGTTTTTGGACCTGTATTTTCTTAGCCTGATCGCTATCGAAGTTTAGTGGGTCGCCTCATCTATTTGACTATTACTCGTCCGGAACTCTGCTATGTGGTGCACACTCTTGCCCAATTTATGCAATGTCCCAAGGATGCTCATTGGACTGTTGCTCTTCGTGTTTTACGATACTTAAAAGGGTGTCCTGGTCAAAGCCTTCTACTACGTCTGGATAGTGATTTGCATCTTAATGCCTATTGTGATTCTGATTAGACAACTTGTCCATTGACTCGATGCTCTATAACTGGTTATTTCATTTTGTTAGGCGTTTCTCCGGTCTCATTACATTTCACGTAATTTTGAACCGTCCTAGATCATCGTGCCCTACGGTGGAACAAGAATACATAAAATAAGAAAAGCAGAGTATTTGCTTGTTTAAAATGTTTTGGTGGCAACTTCATTTGGTAGTTTAAATACCTTTAAGATGAGCACCCCATTGCATCAATCCTAACCCACACGTGATACATACAATGCCATATATACTAAAATCTAAATATAAAATTCAATTATATATTTTGTAAAGAATGAAAAGCACAGTTTGAGAGAAGATTATCTTTACGTGGCGATAAAGATAGATTCATGCTCCTTTAAAACAGATATCTGAGCATCGACTATCATCCCTAGTGAAATGAAAGTGCATGTAAAGATGGGCCCTCTCAATCGGATCACTATCGCCCTATGACAACGATGTGAAACTAGAAATATAAGCTCTTATTTTTAAATGGTAAAGATTCAAAATTGAATATTTTATGTTTATAAGGAACACTCATCCCGTATAATGAATCGATGTAGTAACGCTATAGGTGACGTTTTAGCTCGTGAATAACCACTCAGGGACGAGATTAGTATCAGATTGTTTTTCTTTGTCGCCTTTAGTAAACTTTGCCCCATGATAAAGCAGCATTGTACAACATCCCACAGTCACCGGAACATTTAACTAAAAGTTATAAATTTATTATCCATAATATAAAATAAAATATTGTTCATATTTGCACAAAAATAAAATATGGTTCGTATTTGCACTAGAAGACGACAATTTTCGAGAAGTTGGTGACAGCACCATGAAAACAATATCTTAAGACAATTCATTGGAGATAGTACGTGGAGTCGACACCTTAGACATAATATCAGGGAATAATACTATAGAAACAACATCTGAAGGAGACACCTTAAAAATTACATATGGTGGCAACATCTCGGAAATAACGTGGCCGAGTCCTATCTCCAAATCTATCATATTTGCACAATGAACTTACGGGTGAAAAAGGTCCATTGTTGAGGAGCTGACGGCAGGACCTTGTAAATATTCTTCTCTACACCTATACCCGAAAGGGTTAAGACTCATAACAAAAATGAGTCCATTAAGTTGAGCAAAATTTGCAGAAAACCATAATCCTAATCTGGAGATGCATAGATACCAATCTTTCAAAAAAAAAAGATACTAGGCATTAGTTCATGTACATTTTATTTATATCTTTCCATGTATTTCATATTTATTTCATGTTTATTTCTTTATTATTCAGATACCCTTCATGTCTATTTCAAAAAAAAAAAAGCATGTCACTTGTGAAATTATGTCATCAAATCATAGATGAGACTCCTTTATCTCATTTTTAGTCACCCCGTTGTTTCTTGAACTTTAGTAGAATGTGTTAGTTTCCGGTCACAGGAAATACTCAACAGAGGGGATGATTTGAATATTTAAACTTTTTCAAATTCTTGTAAAGTGATGAACTAAAATTGATATTGTATTAAGAGCCGGTTCTTTATGAGGAGACAATTCTTTGTTAAGAGACGGTTCTTATACTCTTCGTATTCAGTTTTTTTTACAATCTTCTACGTGATTAATCAGATAACAAACAATGCATAATAGTAAATTGCAAGTGATATCAAATTTATAGTGGTTCGTCCTCAGCTTTTCCAGAGAGTTATATACACTCTTCATATACAACAATCGCATTATGTAAAACCACTTTACAAGTACATCCTTTCTCATTTACTCACATATCATACACTATAAGACTTCACCTGTTGTTCCTAACTGTAGGACACTTACAAATCCGTTTATCCTATGTCTACCTCTAGATTAGGAAAAACTCAATTATAGATACATCCTATTGACTGTACATTCACTACCAAAAAGATATTTTTTTCCAACAGAAAATCCTTAAAATATCTGATAAATATATTTTTTGAAATGTTATCTAGAAAAACAAGGATTTATAACAGAATCCGTTACTGACATAAGAGACGATTCTTGATAAGAATATACTCTTGTAAAAATATATTTTTCTTTGGTAATTCAATAGATCCCAAGTGCTTATTATTTTGACTGACTAAATAAGAATATCATATCCACGAACATTTTACAAGACACTACACAATTGATTACCATTTTGCATCCTGTATCTCTTATATTTGGATCTTGAGTTGTTTCATGATCACTTGAGGTTTTGACTCGTTGCATGATCTCCACTTCATTCATCAAAACTATGATCCAAGAGTCTTTGATCAAATGATCATCGAGTCCATCATTTGATCCAAGATTCCATGAGATCCATCAAATTTCAAATCTGAAGTTGTGCACCTACACACATTATAACTCAAAACAATATCAATTCATTATTGTTAATTATCAAAACACATGATGTTCAATAAAATAGTATAAATTTCATTTCATATGTTTTTCTTATAGGTTTTAAGTGCATCTCTGTGCATTTTAATCAAATGAAAAGGTTGAGGGTTTCTCACATGAATCCAAATAATTTGATGTAGTGGAATATTTGGGTGATAAGATGATGATTTGAAAAGCTCTCTTGGGGATATGCTGTCAAAGTTATAAAGCTTGTTTTGAAGCATTCACTTTTTTTCCACAAAGAAAACATTGATCTGAGCCTATATCTTACTTATTGAGAGTGGTTTACCTACCGATTTATGTGTCCTGATCATGCCTAGAGGCTAGTATGGAAATAAACCTAACCCAAATCCACATCATAGGCAACTCAGACAGCTAAACGCTCTCAATCAAAACCAATAAAAATTATAGATAGTAAACAATACCAGGAAACAAGAGCAAAATAACTTTCATAACAATCATAACCCTTCGCTTAAATGTACCATGACTACATTTCAAGTTTAGGCTCTGGTGGGCGAGTTTCGACACTCCTTTGGGGATGATTACTAACATGAGAATCGGAGTAGTAGTCCCAGATCACACCATGAGAGTTTTTCTCATTACTCGTTCTTTTTATTTATCAATAATAGGTTTAGAAGACCTCGACTTATATCAATCCTTACTTGGTTCAGAAGACCCCCAACTTATAACAATCTTTACTAGGTTCAGAAGACCCCAGCTTATATCAATCCTTGTTTTAGAAGGCTCATCACTTCGGCTCGACTATTTGAGAGGAGATGCACCATTACATATGTGAGAATTGAGATTTATATGACCAAAAATAAGGCTAATACATTACAGGAGCCGTTCAACGTCTCGAAATAAATACAAGCAGGAAGTTACATGATAATTATCAATATACAAGATACACATGAGTGGATGTATGCACGATACAGTCAGTTACAAGGATTTTAGCCATGTTTTAGTACATGTAGAGGACTTCGTCAAACATATTCTTGTTGGAAATTGTTCCATTTGATCATGTATTTGAGCATGTTCCGGTTATCGGATCGGGATAATATTGGACTCGTTAAAAACTACGTACGGGTAGATGATCGTAGCACGCTAAATTTCTAAAAATTGATTTTGGATGAATAAGAAATCGATGTCCACGGTAACTCATGTGAATAGAAAAACTCATGTAGTATTATGTGTAAATGACGTTGGAGTTTTGATATGAAAATATAGAGCTTATAAGTTTGTTGGTTGGAAATGAGTTTTGACCTCAATAGGAACCCAATGCACGGGGAGTGAGCCTAGGTGAGGCTCGCAACACACAAAGGGTTCAACCCCTTTATCTCGAGTAATCAGTTTGCATGCTTGTTTCTTGTATACCGTTTAGTTAACGATTTCAATTCTTATTCTAACTTACTAACATTCTTATCACCTACACAAACAGCTGCCAAAAAGTCGACAGATTTCCATGTTGCATGCATTGGTTTTATTTGTTGAGTAAATTAATTCATGAATTTGAAAAGTGAACAGAATTTACATGTTTTATGGCTGATAAGCATCATACATCCTTGATTGCTTGCTGTTTTTACTGCCTGGATTTTAGAATATACAATTAATTATTACAACGTCGTTGCAGAGGTGATGCGTTCCTTCTCCACTGATGTATCTCGTCCATTTGCAGACAGCATTGTTTTCGCCCTTGGTTCTCTACACCTAAGTATGAGGAAGATAGCACCTTTGTTGTCCTTGCACGCGCCAATCTGGCTCCCGTCCTTACTATCACTCACTCCATGGTGACAATAAGCCCGAAGTGCATAACCATTCTTGTACATAGTAATGCCTCACAATAATTTCGCCAAGGATATGACTCATATGAGTTGTAATGTGATCATGATATCCAGCTCTATACTCAACAAACATACAAGCAACCCTTCAGTCTACGCTTCTCCATCACCAAAACTTCCCAAAATGCACAAGCTTCCACTCTCACCAATGGAATTGTCTAGGGCCTCGGCTACTACACGGTTTGAAACAGGCTGTGAAATTATTTTTCCACAGGTTTGTAATGTATCCTCTTATATTTCATCTTGATAAGAGCAGCTCAAACGCAAATCCGTCCTCCCTCAAATGTTTCGTGTGATCAGAAGTTGCAATATACCACCCTTCATTGACCTGCAGATCTCCTGATAGCATCACCACAACATAGATACATATAAAGGGAAGAGAACCCATGTTGGTTCATTCTTAACGTGGAAACCTGGAGCGAATCAGAGTAGAGGTCATGTCACCAAGCTTTGACCAGACGACCTCTGATATCGAGACAGCTACAGCCTCCAATGCTCAACCAAACCTCAGAAGTCAGAACAATGCAGAATTGATCGTCATCTGATCATGAGACTTGGAGAAATCAGACCATATCCCAATGTAGAGTTGGTAGTTCGAAACTCAGATCTGTCATAGAGCTTCAAAATTTAGAAGCAGTATCACATTGAACAGAAGAACATTAGCCAACAGAACTTGCTACATTCAAATAATTCAAGGCCTAAGGCCTCACTTAAAGTGTAATATCATTCTAGGAAAGATTATTGAGTCAGTGTCTTGCCAATTATGCATTTCTACAAACCACTTATTCTCCTTCAGATAATAAAAGGCATTTATCTGTGGCATGAGATTAAGAGTTCCTATGTTACAGTACTAGGCTCACAAAATTCCATCACATAACCATTTCGAGATGCGCACTGTTGAATGTCCCTCGGCTAGCAGAGAGCCATTTTACTTACTCTTTCGAAGCAAAAAGAGTCACTTGAATGTTACTTCAAATGGTTCGAGCATTCAAATTTAACCCTATTGGTCATGAATCTGATGATTCATATTCCATTAGATACGATTACCTTTCAGCAGAGTCCTTACGCTAGCAGCTTTACTACGAACACTTACCCGAAGGCATTAACTTTGGAAGTTAATTCGTGAAACTACAGTTCTCCAACAAGCAGCATCCGGACGACAGCGACTAACGTGAAAAGGGGAACTTCAGTCCTGTAGAGAGATCATGACTTACATGTCAGATAAGAAACATAAACTGTCAAGTACAGGAAGCAGGCAACTCATTTTTACCCCTTCTCAACTCTTCTAGTCACAAAGGTACATATAGAATGTATTGAAAATCATACAACAAACTTGTACTATCTAACTTGAGTTTCACCTCAGAAAGTGTCGGTGCAAAAAGTACAAGCATCACACATGCATGCAATAGATCTCCTTCCTACTTGCAGGGTCGATGGATATTTCAAATGATGACTCAATAATGACAGGTCAGTAAGAGTTACGTCAGTGGTAAACAAATCTTCCTCTTGAATATGTGGTCAAGAGTGGTAAACAAATCTTCGTCCTGAATATGTGGTCAAGGCTGTATACCATCTGAAAACATCAAAAAACAGTTTCTTTGTTACAAATACATAGCAAGAGTAAAACTACGTATATCTCGTTCTTACTTCACAGGATTATATGGGACTATTGCTTTGGTTTTTCACTCAATGAATGAAGTTAAATGAGTAGGGTACAAATAAGATGGATGAGCTACCATGTCAGAGTATGAAAAGTTATAGGTCTTTTCATCAACTAACAGATCTTGCTGGAAATGGCAGACAGAGATGAAAAATACATGCAGTACACTGTCAAGTACAATAATTGTACAATAATATGTAGTAAATGGAGCACGAAGTCTGCTGCGGATTGTACATGTAATATGTTAGTTTGTGCTCTAATCAGATAGATCATGACTCTATCAAAGAAGCTGAGGTTTGAATATAACTACTACTCATAACGAGGCATATAACACCCTACTTATCATAAAAACATTGGCAGAAGACCAACGGTTTATAAAGTAGCATGTTTATTTCATAAAATTATGGACTACCACTTAGGCAACCGATTAACAAACGGCCACCGCATTGGTGATGCAATGCTATACTATAAAACTGCAGTACAGGATAACCCTTTAATATGCAGTACACAAGGAGCAAACTGGAGTATAACAATAATACAACACAAATCATTTTCCCCAGACATATTACTCTGCCTACTTCAGCAACAAAGTAAGCTACTATAACATCAAACATAGCCATAATATCCCCAAGTTTTATTTGCTCAACCCATTGAAGCATAAGAAAGCAAATGACTGCTTCATTAGCTATGATTTGAAGTTGTTAGACAAACTCCAAGCATTGATGAACTAATATATGATAACAACATTTTGTCATCTCCGAAACCAACCTTTACATCGAGTAGCAAACTGCACCGGGAGTGAGCTACATTCCGTTTTTGTTTTTACACAGAAAGATGCCAAAAAAATAACGGCACATGTTTTCCTACACTCCATCATTAATATATAGTTTTACATTTCTTGGGTGGCATTTTCGTTAAGATTCATGGTAGGTGTAAAATGTTACTATTTCAAGGCCAAAGATTTATGGCTTCCATGGCCACCCCAACAACATCTTGAGTGACGATGGTGGGGAATTTTAGCTTTTAGCACTGAATTTTAATGTTATGAGATTAAATTCAATATACCCCATCCCATGCATCTTGTTCCACTCTATATGTTTATTTCTAGTAACAAATAATGGATCCCATGGTATATAATATACTATCAAATAGGGGCTAAGAATCCAAACTTTTATTAAAAATTAAAATCCACCCACCAAAAGCTCAATCTGATAATAGAAGACTAGACATAACATGCGTATCCTACACATATCAAGTCTCAAAATGAGGATTGCAGGATTTGAGCTCGAGAGGAGGAATGGAGTTGTGCTTGCCATTCTTTGTATGATAGGTGTGCTTGCTATGGGGAATACAAGAGTAATGGAGAAGCACTAAAGCTTTCTTCGGAAAACTCAAGGACGTGATACCAATTCAATAAGCATATACTTCCATTATGCATCCATTGTATAAAAAAAGGACGGATGTAACTTGACGTGAGGATCCAACGCAAGGTAAGTTATAGAAATAACAAGGACAACTTTCACTGTAAATCAAAACCATGGAAAACACATCAAAAAACAATAACGAGAAAACGAGGTAACACGTACGCGTACATATAGCAAGAAGGAAATTTGTAAGATCCTCGGTAGTCCTAGGTATGTGACTATCAACACATAGAAGAGCACAAGATCTCCCATGTACTCCATAAGTTACTGCAAGTAAGTACTCACACTGGTAGCATGTTTTCAATGTCCTTTCGCTTTCAGGTTTAATCCTTATGGCACGTATGAATCGAGAAACTATCTGTATAGTATTAAGATAGAAGGTTTGAAATTGGGAGACTTAATATTATTTTTTTGAGTCTTCTGACAAGTTCTCTACATTCGTGCTCTTAAGCATCGTTACTATAAGTCTTTCCATGCGATTATCTCCATTCTTAACATTTTCAATACATATTAGTAGAACATTTTCAACTTCATGTTGTTTGCAATCCAATGCTTCTTTGACAAAGTGCTCTCATAGTTTCATTATCACTTTGATTCATTGATCAAATAAGTACGTCACAGGCTTAAGCTACTGGAAAAGGCAAGTATCATCGGGCACACCCTTAAATCTCATATGTGATCCTCCCTTTCCATGTCAAAGACTTTTATCAACGCAAGGATTTCTAATACAGCTTTTTCATTCAATCTGGCTTTCCTATCTTTCTTTCTTTCTATTGTACAAGAAATTTTCTCAACACAAAGCTAATACAAATAGAAGCTCAACTCTATAATCCCAAGAAAACAACTTTCCACTGTCTTAACGTGAAAGAAATCGCTAAGTTTCGGTTCGAGAACCTGTCATAGGGATATAATCCGTCACCCTGTTAACCAATACAACCTGATCATGTGTATGGAAACAAGATTCTATTTCTAATTCCTCATTCAGTGAAAACAAGGAGCAAACAGAGCAAAGCAATGAGAAAGTACAAACAGATAATAAGCTTTAGTCTTTTTTGATCTTGTTGGACTCAACATTTGGTAACACATAGTGTTTTGTAACTACAGATCATAAATTCTATTCGCTGCATTCCGCTCTTTTTTGCCTAAACACAAATATAGGAGGCCAAGTCCATAAGTACCTTCGGGTCTTCCTTTACTTGATTTGGCATGTGACTTCTTAGTTCTTAGTACGCATCATGACTCCTTTCATCTCAAATCTCTCTAATGTATCTTTAAACAGTGATGGAATATCAGTTAGGCATGAACCTTCAACTTCAACCTTGATCCGGTGACATCGTTTCCCTCAACATTTTTTAGAGCCTAGTATCCATCAATTAAGCTACACCAAAGCTCAAGATATCCTTGAATTCATAACATGATTCCATATCATCTGAGACCCACAATGCAAGTTCTGCTATTACTCATATGGATAATACCGATCTGTTCTGAAGTGGTAGTACCATTTTTCTTGCTACTTATCCGATACACTTAGCACGCGAAAAGTTTCGCTACACACCACCTCTATGTCATCCCATTTTATTGGCGAAGCAAGCTGCATTCACTTGTCCAACACAAAACAATAGTCTATTTCGCGTTCTTGACAGTTATTTGCTTGATTTAACCACATACTATGATTTACATTATTCAACCTTGCCCATTACCAATCTCATTTGAGGGGTGCAAATCCCTCCTCCTCACCCCCCCTTCACTATTCCCTTTCATTTGTATAGGGGTGAGGTGTGGGGGTGAGTAGCAATTACCATCTCATTTTATAACCTTATTCATCTACCTCTAAATCCATGATGGGGACACAGTATAGACGTGTGAATCAAGTTGGCAAACAAGATCAGTATCGCATTTGTCCACTGCACGTGTGACTCACACCAGTCCACATACTACTCACTTCCCTCTGCACCAGGTAAAATAATAGCAATAACAATGACAAAAGGAAAATGATAGTATGTGATACAATAAACAGTGAAGTGGATGCTGCAAACCTCATCCACTGAGGGTACGAAAACCTCACTCACAACATTGAGTCAAATTCCGTTGTTTGTCAGTGCAGTTTCACATTTTGTTAGTGGGCTTTGTATACTCTCAGGGGGATTTACAACAACTGTGGACTGCCTCTTGCAACACCAATGACGCGTTTATTACCATAGGCAGAGAATCCTTCATATGTTGCCTTTGTCTGTCACAATCATACATTCATGGAGTCAACAACATTTAGACCCCATGCTCTCAACCCCAAAGCTTCTCCCTTCACCTAACACCAATCTCAAATATTAACTCCTTCTACTAGTACAGTACCTTTGAGGGGCCTCAACCTCATTGTCGGCGACTATTTTACTAGGAAAAACATACATCACAGGCTTTCATCAGCCTCTCTGTTTTTATAAAGCCTATAAGTTTTTATATAATATGATTGTGTCGTATTACAGCATAATTGTTTAGGTGCACATTATAGAAAAGATGAGCCCAACATGTTTGTCTGTTCCATGCCTTTATCAAAGGGAGGCAAAGATCTATTTCCATTGATTCCCTCCATCAAAATTTTTCCCACCCATCTAAATTTTCAGCACTCTTGTTCCCATTTCTTTTCATTTCACCCACTAAAGATTAAAAAAAAGATCACCCGTTTGAGCCATTCTACTTGTATAAATAAATCCCATTCATTTTCATCATTGGACAAAACGAAACCAAACCCATCTCTCATTTCCTCTCAAACAGGAACCCCTTTTGTGCATGTTTGTTAAAGAGTTTAGGCACTAGGCATAGAGCAAAAGCGAAAAAAACATGGTTTCAAGAACAACACCACCACCTTCAATGTCAATATCACCAAGGAAGTTGAGAACAGATTTGTGTTCATATACATACCAGGAAGGCTCCAACATGCCATTGGTGATCTGTGTCCTTGCTTCCCTGATTGAAAGAAGCATGGCAAGGAATGAGAGAATTGCCAGGAACTCGAAATGGGCATTGTTGTCAAAAGAATCGATCATAAGGGTGTTCGACGGCCTCGAAGCACCCGACATGACCATCGAGTCGTTCCTCGAGAGGATATTCCGGTATACAAAAGCCGGACCGTCCGTTTACATCGTCGCCTATGTGTATATCGATCGGTTGTGCCAGAACCATCCTGGGTTCAGAATCAGTCCCTGCAATATCCATAGGCTTCTCATCACAACGATCATGGTTGCATCCAAATATGTAGAAGACACGTAAGTAGTTCCTCTCCCTATCTCTAATACTCTATCCTTTCCATTTGAAAAGAAATCTCTCAAGACTGTATACATCTTCTACACCTAGAACTTCTCCATTATGAGAGCTGCTGGGTTGTTATAGTTTTATTTCTATCCCTTTCCTCTCCTTGCCCATTATCAGAAACATAATCTTGAACAATACACAGATTCCCAAATCACAAATTAACATCGCCCACCCCTCCCCCAACCTCAAATTTTCTTTCGTTTCCTTCGTCGAACACTTTCTCTGCAACCCAAAACCCCCCACTAAAACCCTATTTTTTCTCTTTTCCAGAAACTACAGGAACTCATACTTCGCAAGAGTAGGAGGCCTAACAACGAAGGAACTCAACAAGCTCGAACTCGATCTCTTGTTCTTGATGGGGTTTAAATTGCACGTAAATGTGAGCGTGTTCGAGGAGTATTGTTGTCATTTGGAGAGGGAAGTGAGCATTGGTGGTGGGTATCAGATTGAGAAGACTTTGAGGTGTGCTGAGGAGATTAAATTGAGGCAATGTGTTACTGATGAAAGATATGATTCTGTTGCGAGAATCGGACTGTGAATAAAAAAATGGCTCTGTTTGTATATAGTTTGTGTAAATGTGCATATTAGGCATGTTACAAATTGTTTTTGGCATATAGATATGTTGCATATAGATAGCGTGAGGATGTTGTGTGTAGTTTTGGTTGGTTCAATATTTACTCGGTTTGGGTTGTGATTTTTGTTTGACGCGAAATATAGATATATATGATCCAGAAATGAAAAAAATTCAAAAAATATAGTGATCAGAAAGATAAGTTTTTAAAATTTATCAAAAAAAGAGTAAATTTTTAAATACCCACAAAAATTTATCAAAAAAAAGGGTAAATTTTTAAATACCCAAAATGAATGCAATACGTATCATGAAAGAAAGACACAAACAACATAAATGAGTTCGATATAAAAGTTTTGTTGTTGTGCCTAAAGAACAAAGTGAAAAGGATGAAATGTTTTTTCTAATAAAATTGAACGTGTGATTGGAAAAAGGCAATGAAAAAGCCAACTTAGTGGTGGTGACATGCGCAATATTCTTGCGATGACATTCTCAATATCAGTCATACAGTGTAAAATTATTATTCGTAGAAAACAAATTTGTGGAGTACTCCCGTCTCAATAATAATTGCAATATTTGTTTATCTAAATGATAAAATTACTATCGTTATGAAAATTTCATAGGGCGATTAAAGAATATTTTTTTATAAATTTATCGTGAAATATTAAATAACATAACTTACAAAATATAATCGTGAAACATAAAAAAAATTCATACCACATCATTTAATAGTAAAAATTAACGCATCAAAATATATAATAAATCATATAATTAATTCGTAACATTATAATTATTGTTGGAGGTAGGGAGTATGATTTAATAAAACAGAGACATTAAGTCTATATAAGTCTAAAATATGCATATCCTTGCTTCCGTCTCCAAAGATATTGCAGCTGGGATACAATCAAACATTTTGTGCTATAACAAAAGATATTTTGATACTTCTACAACAAAGACTATGACTTCAAGGATTGATTCATTTTAAAATCAAGAATATGCTAGAACTCTTCGAACCCTTACGAGCGATATGTATATTTTGGTCTTCCTAATCTCTTCTTCATGGTTATTTATGATGATAAGATGAATCGAGAATCATATTGAAATCAATTTTTTCAAAATCATCGATTGGGGGATGAATCGATCCGATTCATCTCTTTCATTTGTTAATGTATGTCTCCTAATTAATCGGGACTTGGGTGCATGTATCTATCTGGTGCGTTCACATTGGTGGTAGATCTTCTCTTGTCGATTCATCTCCTTTGGTGGATTCATCTCCTTTGGTGGATTCATCTCCTTTTGATAGGCTTCTATATTTCTTAAATGCATTTGTGTTCCCGTGGTGTTGGGATTCAAAGGATGTGACTTTGGTGTCATCGATCCATGCACTATAATAGACCTCATATGTCTCACTTCCAAACCATCCAATCACCTCCACCTCTAGAGAGAGTCAAGAGAGATTGTCTTTCTGGGACTTGTATGTAAGTGTCTCCTTGTTATTTTGCGTTGTAATATTGTTGGTGCAAGACCAACTTGTAGTGTTACACCTTGTAAGAAAATCATAATGGAGCTCTTTTCGAGATTTTTCCCATTTATCGATTTTCCTTGTTAAATCTGGTGTTCTATCTTTGTCATTTGTCCTTTGCGTACTCATATTGTCTATCTATTATACCCTTTCTCACAACAAGTGGTATGAGAGCATAGTCATTGCAATAAGAGTTCGCGTAAGTTCACAGTCTCTCCTTTTGATGGAGAAAAGGACTTTGGTCTATGGCGCTTCAGGATGAAGGCTCTTCTTCATCAGGCTGGAATAATCCGTGCTCTCGATGGCGTCTATCTAGAGGGAACTTCCGAGACGAATACTAGTGAAATAGAATAGAATGACCACAGCGCCATTCAGCTTTCTTTGTCAGACAACGTGCATCGTGAGGTAGCAGATGAGGATCCAACAGTCGGTTTATGGACGAAGGTAGAGACGTTATATCTTAACAAGAGTCTTGGTACTCGACTCTTTCTGAAGGAGGGACTTTACACTATTAAAATGCAGGAAGGTACTTCTGTTCCTGAGCATCTGGATGAATTCAACAAGATTATAATGAACTTGGTTAATCTTGAACAGAAGATATATGATGAAGATCAGGCCCTGATTCTTCTTTGTTCTCTTCCATCTTCTTTTGACAACTTTGTCAACTCGATCCTCTATGGTCGAAAGACTATCTCCTCGAAGGACGTGGAAGTCTGCTCTTAACTTTGTCAAGATGCGTTAGAAATTGAATAAGGCCAGTCATCTCGTGGTATAGGGAAGACCCCAAAGTAGATCCGAAAGAAGCGGGAACCATGGTAATTCTAGAGATCAATCCATGTCACGCAGCTTTAGAGATCTCAGCAAGGTGTAGTGTTTCTATTGCCACAAGAAAGGTCACTATTAGTCTGATTGTCCCATGTTGAAGAAGAAAGGAAGTGCAAAGAAGCCCTCTGACGAATCCAAAGTCAATTCAGCAAGTCTTGTGGATGAATTTGCTCCAGGTGATACTGCTCTTATTGCTTCATCAGTTTGCTCTCGTGATGCTGATGAATGGATTTTGACTCCGGATTCTTGTATCAAATGGCTCCTAATCATCATTGGTTTCAGATTTATGAACCTATCAGTGGAGGTTCAGTTTTGATGGGAAATAATGCCTGCTTTTTCTGTTGCTCGTATTGGTACCATTCATATCAAATTTCATGGAAATATTGTCAGGACCTTGAAGGATGTTAGGCACATTCCTGACTTGAAGAAGAACCTGATTTCATTGAACACTCTCGACTCAAATGGGTGCAAGTACGTTGGTGGAGACGGAGCTCTGAGAGTGACCAAAGGTTCTCTTGTTGTTATGCGAAGTACAAAGGTTCGAAACCTTTATGTTTTGCAAGGTACTATCGTACTTGGTTCTTCCTATACTACTATTTTTTCTGATTTCGAATGGTCTAAGCTATGGCACATAAGGCTTGGCCATATGAGTAAGCGTGGCATGAGCAACCTTAGCAAGTGTAGCTTGCTTTGTGGAGAAAGGACTTGTTCTCTTGACTTTTGTGAGCACTGTGTCTATGGGAAGGACTACCGTGGTGGTGCAATATATTTTATGACATATGTGGATGACTTCTCTCATCGACTTTGGGTGTACTTCCTAAAAAGGAAGAGTGATATATTTGACACCTTCAAATGATGAAAAGCACTTGTTGAAAATTAGACCGGAAAGAAGATTAAATATCTTCAAATGCTAACTCAAAGGTTGATCATGAGTTGATTCTGGTTCAAACACAAACCACGAGTCTTGCTGCAGGAAGACCAAAATGCCAAGTCAATCACCCACAAAGATATGGTTGGGCTGATCTCGTCCCTCATGCTCTGAACATTGCCGAGGAGACTGAAGATTTTGAACCTAGTAATTTCGAGGAGGTTGTCCAATCAATTGACTCCAAGAAATGGATGGTGGCGATGTAAGAATAAATGGAATCTCTTAACAAAAATCAAACTTGGGATCTAATTAAACTACCTAAAGGTGCCAAGGTAGTTGAATGAAAATGGATCTTCAAAAAAATGAAGGGATTCCTGGAGTCAAGCCACAGAAGTTCAAGGCTCACCTAGTTGCAAAGGGGTTCAACCGGAGAGAAGGAATTGATAACAATGAAGTCTTCTCGCCGTGATAAAACATACTTCTATTTGTATCCTTCTTTCTTTCTTTTTTCTATTTGATTTAGAACTCGAGCAACTTGATATGAATATCGTTTTTCTACATAAAGAGCTTAATGAGACCATCTATATAAGCCATCCCGAGGGTTTTGTCATAGATGGAAAGGAGGATCATGTATGCAAACTCAAAAGGTCACTTTATGGCCTTAAGCAATCACCTCGGCAGTGGTACAAGAGATTTGATAGTTTAGATCAGTCATGGTTTCACCCGCTCTACTTTTGACAATTGTGTATACTTTAAAAGTCTCTTTGATAGTACCTATATCTACTTGCTCTTGTACGTTGATGACATGTTGATTGCTTCGAGACATATGTCTGAGATTCAAAAGCTTAAGAAGTTATTGGGGAAAACTTTTGAAATGAAGGATCTTGGCCTTGCTAAGAGAATTCTTGGGATGGAGATTCATAAAGACCGATAAAAGGATAAGCTCTTTCTCTCTTAAAAGAGATATGTTGAGAAGATCCTAAATCGTTTTGGCATGAGTAGTGCCAAACCTGTTAGTACTCCCCTTGTTGCTCACTTCAAACTTTCTGTTTCCTTTTTGCCCAAGTTTGAGGAAGAGAGAATTGAAATGTCTCGTGTTTCATATGCAAGTGTTGTTGGGAGTTTGATGTACGCTATGGTTTATACCAGACCTGACATAACTCAGGTAGTTAGCGTAGAGAGCAGATATATGTCCAGGTAGGGGTCATCCGTAAGTTATGAAGTGGATATTTCGATACTTGCATGATACCTCTCATTATGCTCTTGCCTATGATAGAAATTGCTTCTTTGGATATAATATTGCAGGTTTTGAAGACTGTGTGTAACGCCTTGACTTTTCATTACTTTTTAATGATACATATGACGTCACTGTTGCTCGACTCAATGCTTCAGCAAGGCAAAAACTATACTTTCTGGGTTACTCATTAGAATTAACCTAAGTTCACTTATACATCATTAGTTTAAAAACTTTTGATACACTCAATCATAACTAATTCCGATTGTCTTACTTAATTGAGATTTGTTGACTTTGTATACCATTCTGTTCTAAAGTATACCATTATGCTCTAAAAAAACCACCTTATCCGAGATCCTCCTATAACAAAAAGAAGAAAAAAGACACAAAAACATAGTAACCGTGAGCTATAGTAGCTCAATAACGTATCGGCCCCATTACTAGGGTTACGCAAGAGAAAAAGGTAAGAAAAAAAAAAAGAAATAATCACTTGGATAATTTGTTCCAGCACTTTGGAATTATCATGCGAATCTGACATTCACAATTATCATCACAAGAATATCAGTGATTCATTTACTATGCGTCCATCGACACTTCAGATAGTATCAACGTCATTTACTACCGTCATACCCTATAATAATACGCATCATCACACACAATAAATCTAAACGTTATCTTTTATCATAGTTCTTCACATGCATATACTCAGCCTCGTCCTTATGTGAAAACAAGCAGCATCTCCAACTCCTATAATATAATAGCATACGCGTATTAAGATACGCCCTTATGAATGATTGTTCACGTTATGGATTTAAGCATATTTGTTCGTATTTGTTGAAAACCACCATAGTAATATTATGTGGTGGTACCATGCTTTGAGAATGTTGATATACTAAGTCACCCAACTATTATGTGCTGATAACTTTGTCAAACAAGATCTAGATTTGATATCCCAATTTTGACAAAATCTGAAATCTCATTGTCCCATCATATTATCATAATTGTTCAGATATTGATCCATGTGGAGTTCAACCTAATCTAACTGCTCTTAACCAACCATTGTAATACAACTCTAATTCATTTAGCACAAGACAGCTTGCAAACTACGATATGATATTCTCTGAAATCTCAATATTTTGTGATAACACGTCTGCAATAGGGATTTCATAAAATCCAATTTTTCATGCAAGAACCAAGCGGATCGATGTTAGATATCACTTTATCAGAGATCATGTGCAAAAAGGTCATATTAAATTAAAAAATATTCCAACAGAAAAACAAATTGCAGATATTTTTACGAAATCTCTCGATGAGAGCAAGTTTATTCAATTCCGTGGTGAAATACAAATTACAAATTATTGATTGGGTATACTTGATTTAAAATAATAAAATGACCAAAAATGCTCTACTGCTCTACATCACATGTAGAATGCAGACTAACATTATTTTTATGATATATAGACTAATATTATTTTAAGATATGCAGACTAGCATTTTCTTACTATACTGCTTACTACGCATGAGGAATGCAGACCAGAGACACTCTTGCTCTATCGTATCTCTATTTTTGGAAAGTAAATAACGTTTTATAACTGATTGTCTAAAATCAGTTAACGATAAAATCAATGGTTGAAACTACGTAACAGCTAGTTAAAACTGGCAATGGTTATATTTTTCAATGGGTATAAAATCTGAGATTTTTTCAATTATAAAAACATTTTTAATCTCTCATTCTCTCTCTAATTCTCTCATTCTATCTCTCTAATTCTTGCGCTCTACTGCACAAAACTACAAAACCCAAAGTTCATAAATTCTCTCAAATTCACTCTCACAACATAGAAAATTCTCTCAATCTTCTTATAAAATGGCCAACACTCGGTCAAACACTCCCCAAAAGCGCTTTAAATCTCATGAGCAACGAAGCCCAATGAAGAAGATGGAGTTACAGTTAGGAGTGGTACTCGATTTCGAGACACTGAAAAACAAATCAGATGAAGTGAAGGAGATGGCCGAACTAATTCAAGATGCAGGGCTCAAATTATTCTTTGAAAGAACCAGCAGAATCTACGATGAAGAAGTGCTGAACTTCATCGAGAAGGCAAAAGTTGCAGACAACCATCAACTGATAATGTATTTCTCAACAACAAAGAAAATCGGGATCTACATAGGTCCAGATAACTTTGGATAGTTCTTCAAAGTCTCAAATGAAGGATCTAGAATCATCCCAGCTTCCATAGTAGCAGATGGAAGATATGCTATGCTAAGTGAAGACAGGTAGAAAGAAGGCATCTGAACGATGAAGAAGTATCTATCAAAGAAGCACAAGCTGCTCGCAGATGTTGTGAATAAAGTTATATTCTCCAAGGATGAGACCACATCTAATCAACAGGAGATTGTGTGTGTAATTTTCATAAAGTACAAGATCAACTGGGTAAAATTACTCATGTATCAGTTCGCAAAGGCTGTGGCAGCAAAACAACTTTTATTTGGAAGAGTAATCAGCATCATCCTCAAAGGAATACTGAAACTATCTGAGAAGAAAGAAAGGCCATGGATGGTGGCTAAGTAAATAGGCGTCAAGAAGATAGGCAAGAAGCCTATCGGTTTCACAAAGAAGGCAATAGTGATGTAGACTAGTGTAGAGGCTGCAGACCACCCTCCAAAGAAGACTAAAAAAGTCAAGAAAATGATAATCAATAAGACACAACCAACCAAAATGAAGCAACAAAAGGAGACCAAAAGAAGACTCATCTTGCAGACCTCACACGAGGAAACCATATCAGATCACCCATTGCAGAGCCGACTGGGATGGAGGTAGACACACAGTCTGTATAAGGAGAAATGCAGACTAAGAAAATTGTTGAGGGCTCTTCCTCAAGAACCCACAAAAGGAACCAGAGTTGGCTGCACTTCATGCCAATGTGGCACTAAAATATCTAAAGCCTGGTGCAGACGAACACCTCTAAAACCAAATATTGGAAGCTCAAAAAAGCTGTCAAGAAATTAGGGAAGGAACACAAGCTCAACTGAGACAAGAGCTCAGTGCATAAGGATACACAAGGAAAAAGGCAGAGGCTATAGAAGCCAATCTCAGAGCAATGCAGACTTGTCCATCTCAAGTTCACTCTACTGAGAGCACTGTGGATATCAGATCTGCTATAACTGAACCGACCATAATAGCAATAATTCTAATTTCCAGTATTGGAATGGATTCATCTATGAATAAAGAAGATCGTCTCACAAGTGTAACAGAGGTTTAGGCTACAACAACAACAACTGAAGTTAGACAATCTCTAGAAAAGGAGGAGAATGTTAAAGCTTTGTAGATGGCTAAAGTTATACAGAAAAGAATTCAAAAATACAGGACCAGAACCTATGAACTACTAGGCAAATCATAGCAAGAAAAATGCTAAGGAAGTCACAGAAGGAAGAAATGATTCAAGAGTTCGTCGGGCAGCACAAACTTTCAATTAAAAGGACATCAAGGACTTCCAGGCCAAAGCTGATTGCATCAGGACCAGCCACACGATACAGAATAAATCCAGATTGATCGAAGATAGAAATTGGAATAGTTGATGGTATGACAGAAAAAGAAATCCAGCAACTAGTTCAGATTCAAAAGATGGAGGCAAACAAGAAGAAAAGACCCACGGAATCATACATCTTATTCAGTGGAGCACTTGAAGTCAAGGACTAGACACTGAAGACAAGGAGACACAAACAAACACAATTACAGCACATCGAATTTGTACATACTCCTGAAGTGGAGATTGATTGAAGAGATTGGTAGACAAGCATGTTCGGCCCGTAACATTGAAAACCTATGACTATCTCTCCAGACCAACCATTGGAAGAACACAACTATCAGGAGATAATGGTGATGATGATGTACCATACTCTGAAACCCATGATGACGATGATGATAATATTGATGAAGTTGTTGAAGAAGGAATTCAAGAACAGACAACAGTAGGAGAGGCAGCAATCGAGCCCCCAGCAGCTGAGTCATCTACAAAAGAACAAGGAGTCAAGTCATCTGCAAAGGAACCTGTAGCTGAGTCACCAACAGAGGAACCTGCAGTAGAGTCATCAGCCAAAGGACCAGCAAGAGAATCACATGTAGTAGACCATCCAATAGAAGAACCTACAGTGCAGACAAAATCAGAAGCAGCTGAGGTATCACCAACTAACGATGCAAAAGAGGCATCACCAACTAAGGAGTACAAAAATACCATATTTATACAAAATTGACCTAACCTAATTTTGACACTTATTTTTCTTTATGTCAATTTCTACATCACCTAAATTAAATTAATTATCCACTAAATATCCACTAATTATTCACTTAAACTATTTTTATTGATTTAGTTTCCTATAAATACAAGCTCTCTTATCTTTGAAAACTTCTTACAAACATAAAAACACTCCTTATAATGCAAGAGAAGAGATAAACAAGAGAAGAGAAGAAGAAGAAGAGTTTGAGGAGAAGAGGGAAAGCTAGGGTTACAAGGCGACAAAGATCCTTTACCATCAATAAGAGGAGGACTCGGAGGCATTGCTTGTTGTGAGTTAAAGACGAGGCTGAACGTGTGCATGTGAAAAATTATGGAAAAAGGTAAAGTTTAAACTTATTGTGTGTGGCGATATTCATTATTATATCGTGAGTATGACGAATCTCTGGTATGCTTGTGATGATAATTGTGAATTTCAGATTGGTATGATAGTTCCAGAGTGCTGGAACAAAGGATACAAGTGATCATTCCTATTTTCTTTTATTACATTTTTTTCTCGTGTAACCCCTGATAAAGGGACCGACACGTTATTGAGCTTCTATAGCTCACGAAAACTATTATTCTATCTTTTCTCTTCCCTTTGTTTTAGGAGCAAGATTTAGAGAGAAGTATGATCTAAGTTTTGATGTTAGTGTAACTTATGTATCAAAGATAATCCGATTCTAGAGAGAGATATAAATTTCGCAGCGAAGGTATATTCTAAATTATGATTTAGTGTATCAAAAATTTTTAAACTAATGATGTATAAATGAACTTAGCTTAATTCTTATGAATAAGCGAGGATGTATAGTTTTTTCCTAGATGAGGCATTGGGCCCAGCAGTAGTGATGTCATATGTATCATTAATAATTAATGGGAAATCGGGGTGTTACATATTGATACCACACTTTTCATTAAGATACATAAGGACAAACTCTTACTTATTCAAATATATGTTGATGATATCATACTTGTATCTATTGGCAATCTTTATTTGAGAAGAGTATAATGGAGGAATTAAAATTCTTCCTTAGATTGCAATTGCAACAGCTAAACAATGAAATCTTTATCTCTTAGACTAAGTACTACGAGACATTCTGACGAAGTATGGAATGGTGTTGTCTGCTACTATGAAGACCCCTATAAGCATGTCTGTCGAACTCAACAGAGATGAAAATGGAATACCTGTTGATGCTACTAGATATCGTTGCATCCTTGGCTCACTCTCGTATTTAACTGTTAGTAGACCTGACATCATGTTTTCTATTTGTCTATGTGCAAGGTTTCAGTTAGATCCAAAGAAATATCATCTGACTGTAGATAAGAAGAACATCAGATACCTTAAGGAAACCCCTAGCATGGGCATCTGGTTATCTAATCTACCAATATCTGAGATTACTGAATTTTCTGATGTTGACTATGTAGGATGCAGGATTGATAAAACAAAAGTATAAGTGATACATGTCAATTTGTTGGACATAGTCTGGTATCTTGGGCAAGTAGAAAGCAAAAATCTGTTGCCACCTCAACAGCTAAGACTGAATATGTGGCTGTTGGAAACTGTGTTGCTCAAATCCTATGGATAAAGTCACAGATATCTGATTATGGCTTTCATTTCAAATCTTGCCCCATTTACTATTGCTATCTCTAAAAACCTTGTCTTTCATTCTCGTTCTATGCATATAGATGTTTGCTATCACTTTCTTAGAGATCATGTTCAAAAAGGAAATATATCTCTATATTTTGTCCCAATGGATGAACAGTTATGTGATATTTTCACTAAGACTTTAGATGAGAAAAGATTTTACTTTATTTGTGAAAAGCTGGGTTTAATTACTCTGAATGCCTAATCTTTTTCCTTTAAAATATGTGCAGTTCAGACGTCTTATCAAGTTTGATGCAAGCTCATCTGATGATCAAGAATTTATGAAGACTGCTTTTAATAAGTCTTATGGAAATGCTGATTGGATATGGGTAACATTTATTGTATATGCCCAATCCATAATAAGACTTATGGATTGGGCATTTATTGTAAGCAGTCCGTTTGGCAATGCTGATTAGATATGGGTAACATTTATTACAAATCTGACTTCTAGGTGTCTTGGAAAGATTTAGGCTGCGTAGTGTGAATGGTGGAGTGGAAAGGTTTATTCCTTTGCATTGATTGCAATGACTGCCACCATTATGACTAAAGTAAAATAGCCACACACTACTCACTTGATGACGGTCTTTTTGAGTAATTTTTATGGGAATGAGAAAACACTTTATGTCATACCTGTCAGATTTTCAACTCTAGAAATTCCATATGCATGCGTATCTATAATTTAATTGATGAATTAAGATTTTCTATATAATGGGAATTAGGGAAATTGTTGAGATTGTTACACGCTTTAACACTTTCGCATTAGAATTTCAAAATCCCTGAGCAAACCCTGGACTCCTTCTCTCCCAAAACCATAAATCAACAACAATAGCACCAAAGAAACCCTCTACTCAAATCACCATCGGCTTCAATGGCGAACTCGCTGTTAATTGCATAGCCCTAAGAACATTATAGCCATAGTATAGTAGGATCTTAGATTTGTTGAATATGGCGGGCTAGAAGATATGTTGAGCTGCACCTATGACTTATTCTATAATCATGCAAAGGACTTCATCAACAATGCCATTCTGATGGATGTGGTGATTTCTAAATTCAAGACAACGATGAGAGGACAAGTTTACAAGGTGGACACCAACACATCCCAAGTCACCTTTGGACTTCCTTCCTCAAACATCACGGAGGTTCCTAACAAGGTGAAGTATGAAGGGGTGAAAGGTGATGATGGGAGATGTCTCAATTCCTTTTGGAAATTTTTTTGTGAAGAACCTACCAGAGCAATATGGTTTATTAGCAACTATTCTGAAGAAGTGCTTCATGAGTCAGGGAACCTCTGCTGATCAGATCACTACTTTTCATCTGAAGTTGATATATGTTCACAAAGACTCAGATTGATTGGGTAAGTAACACATTGAAGATATTGGAAATTTTTCAAAGAACAAAAGATTCTTTGCAAGGATGATTAGTGTCTTTCTGATGAGGAATGATGCAGTTAGTAGAGTGAAGGAAACTCCATTCACACAAGACAAGTACATCTCTTTCAAGAAACCTGAGTCTGGTGAGTCTTCCAAGTTAGCATCTACAGTAAAGGCTTCTCAGAAGAGGCAGAGAACAGACACTTAGGGTCATTTGGGCAGAGCTGGAGGTCTGGAGCTTGTCATGGATATAGAAGAGGAGTATGAATATATGGATAAAGTTCCTCTGATCATACGTACTAAACGTCCTCAGACTACTAGGGGACAGACACCTTCTAAGACCTCCCAACCTGCTCAGACTATAACAATATCTCCCCAGACTACCTCCCAAATTGCCAGACAAATCACTTATCAGGCTTCTGCACAAGTTGATTATCCCAGGGGATTGACAGACAATCAA
>LIEC01006355.1:0-133105 GCA_001925005.1 Drosera capensis
CCTCCACCCCACCCCCTCCCGCACTCGGCCCCACCGTCGTCCTGTTGTCATCGTCTACCCATCGCCGACCTCACCGTGCAGTCGTCACCCACGCCTCTTTCTTCTCCTTTTCCACACCCCTCCAAATCCCTCCAAATCCCTTCTCCTCCTTTTCTGCACTCAACCCCAACGCTGTTTTCGTTGTCGTCCCATTGCCGACCTCAGCGTGCCGCCATAACCACCATCGCGTTGCTTCACTTCGTCGACCTTATCGACGATGATTAGATATTAGTGGAGAGGATGTGAGTAACGACTAAGGGAGATAACAGGATGAAAAATTAGGGTTAAGAGAGATTAGAGGAGGTCGGAGGTTTATTTCTTTTGAACGGTGAGGTAGTTTTAGAATGGTATTTTTTGTTTTTATTTTACAAAAAAAAAAATGAATTTTTAGGGAATTGAGATCTTATGTTGTATTTATGGGTAAATAAGTTTAGAAAAATGGACTTCTGAGGTCTTTTCTCAAATATTTAGGACAAAATTTTAAGATGAAAAATGATTATAACTACTTTCGGGATTGTAAAACGGCAAAATTTGAGATTTAGGGTTCTAATTTTCCCACATGATTGCAATTTGAACAAGGAATATGAAAATATAAATGGTTAAGTTTGTAATATGGAACTAATTAAGATTCGAGGTAGTAATTTGCCCATAAGATGATAATTTGAGATTATAATATTAACATATCAATTTTTGAGTTGTAATATAAAAATATAGAAGATTTGAGGTTGTAATATGAAAATAATCCAAAGTTATAATTTCTTATATGTGACATTAGACTTATTCAATTTTTTGACATTTTCAAACACTTGTGAACTATTGAACCATCATGCACAGCAGCTCAATTGATTGCATCTTAAAGATGCCTAAATGAATGGAGCAGTTATTGGTTTTTCTTATGATACAATGTGAAATGTTACATGTATGCCTACAAGAAGATCGAACGTTTCCATCCCAATTACAGTACTATTTCGTTACCAGACCTTCATAGACTTCGATGTTTTGTCTCTATGCGTTACTACAGACCAAACCTGCTTACATGCGAGAAATGAACATCAAGATTCAATCATCCAAAATGTCTTTTGATATGAGGTTGATCAAATCACATCAATTAGAACACCGGACAACCCTCAACAACAATGTCCTTAGCCGTAGGACAAGGAGCCAGAGGGCATCCCTCCCCATTGTTACCCCACCAATCGAGGCCGATGTTGTTAACATACTGAAGGGAGAAGAAGACTAGCAGTGTCAAAAAGGCGGTGCCGGCATCAAGCCCACCCGCGAGGATATAGTTGTAGCGTGCCCACGACTTTGGCCTGTAACGAAACGCAACGAATCCTGACAAAAACCCCATGACAAGCCAGCTCGTGAAGTTGACTGCACTAGCTGGTGGCATCATGGCGGTGGCGCCTAGGAGGACCGGCATGTTGATCAGCTTGATCCATGACTGCTTGGGGAACACACGATGGGTGATCCACACTAGGACGGGTAAAATGGCCCCTGCAATGAAGAACAAGTTCACCTTCGAGTACTCGCCAAGGTCCCCAAAGATCCTCCTTGGCCCCACAAGTCCCCATATCACCGAGGCGTCAAAGAAAACTTTGTCATGGGGACATTTCCACTGACTATTGGCGGGAAGGAGTGCTGTGTCGCAGAGATCATGGATGGATCCCATCAGCCACCATGCAGTTCCTGTATATACCGTGACAGATACTATCGCTCCCACTAGCTGCAAGAATAAGTTTAGCTTCAAATTCTCTTTCAGAGGTAGATTCAGAAACGAAGAGTTGAATAAAGGACAATGATTAATACTTGGGCCATGAACATTGCTCTCGGAGGGATCTTCATATAATGGCCTAGCTTGAAGTCTTGCAGAAGAAACAGTGCTTGAGACATGCTGATGTAGCCATAAACTTTGAAGCACATATTGGCGACTGGCCTCCCCGGGTATATGTAACCAATGATGTATTCTGTAATAACGTTCAAACCAGGGTGCTGCTCAAACAGAACAAAGCAAAATAAACAAGGAACTATTTGGCAACAAAACTCAGCCTACTTTATGTTTAAAAAAAAAAAAAATCACAGTTTCGATTATGTCATAGTCATTTACCTGGTTTGTAGTGGCATGGATGATACCAATAGGGAGAGTGAAGAAGACGGCGATACCACAAGCGAACAAAACCCCCCACCATGGCAACTGAAGTGCTTCTTTGTAGTGTTCAACTACGAAGAGGATCAACCCAACATTCAAGACCAAGATGAGATAAAACCACCATGGCGGTACTTGTTTGTATGCCTTCATGAGCCTCTGCACATCTGCCTTTGTGGTTCCCATGAATGCTCCTTTTGCTAAATTCCATATATCCCTATGGGAGAGATTAAAACAAAAAAAATCATATAACTATCTACAACAATCTCAACTTATTGGGAAAAAGGAAAAAAAAAACATGTAAATTTGGACAACAAAGAATGATCATTGTCCTAAACGTGAGCAACTCAATCATTCACTACTTGTTCATGTAGGAGCAAGCTAAGAAAAGAGTTCTTGAAACCTATCACAGTCATTATCATTGCTTACGTGGACGATATATGCAAGATAGAGCATTTACCTCCCGTGAAACAGAGCGACATGGACGACAGTTGCTGCAAGTCCAGCAAAAGTAAGACCATAAGTCATGGCAAACAATGTGCTGAGATTGATTGGTCCAATCTGTGCATACGCTTGCTGGTCAAGTTGAAAATTTGAGTTGACAACATCATTGATGTCATATGTTGAGCCATTTAAGATGAACAAGGAACTTGAGTATATAGGGAAAGTCTTCGCGTTGTATACATTAGTCCAATAGGTCAAAGGTGTCACTACGTACATGACGATGATGAACCCTGCAAGTACATTCGCCGTAGCAAACCAGGGGATAGCAAGATGTCACGGACCAACGAATTTGGAGTCTGGCCCAAAATAAAGCCCGTGACAAATTGATGCGGCCCAAATACGCGGTCCATCAAAGAAGGCCCAAGTTTATCCAAGGAAGATACAAACCTAGGGAGGTGATGTTCTAGAAGCCGCAAAGGCTTTATCTTGGGTAGGTTGGTTCCAAAAGTCTACATGTAAATATAGACCATTAGATCGTTTTGATCTCCACCGTTGGTTGTGGAGGAGAAGTTGTATATAAGGAGGCTCATTTGCCAAACCATCCATCCTTGAGTTCAATCTTGTGTAAACCCAAAAAACCCCGAGAGTAATACATTGTGTTTTCCTCTCAAATCTTGTTCCAAGTTCCCATTTCTCTTACGAGTTCTTACTTAGCTATTTGGTGAGCGAATTAGGCTGAGCGAATTAGGCTGAGCTCGAGCGAAGGTGTGAGTAGCTTGAGTGCCGCACGAGTTGTGAGAAATCTAACCCCGTGACAAAGAGGACTACCAAGGTATGATGAAATGGCAGTCCAGTCCACGGCAAATGAGCCGAGGCCGAGGCCCTGCATACCAGAACCAACTTGTTGCCATGTAACAGTTTTTGGAGCCACCCAGCATACCCAAGAAATGGTCGTTAATGTCGTGAAAAGATAAGTTGGATAGAGTTCATAAGCAACAACACAAACTAAGACCACAATGAAGAACTGGAATCTACTTAAGCTGTATCGTGGGCGCTTATCTTTCTCATGTAAAGCCCTGCCACAATATAAGCTCCATGTCGTTTCAAATTCAAAACTGCATAGTACATACAAACAGTTACTTTAACGACAGACAACACACCTGAACAACGAAACCTAGACCATATTACTTGGCCACCACATTTCTGCAGGCTCTACCAGATATTCCGAAAAATTCCAGCCCAGCTGAATCCCAATAACTAAACATTGCAGAAATGAGGTTTAGCCCAAGAACAATGATTCATACAGAAATCTTCATTTATGGAAGAAAACCATGATCAAAGATTGGGTGACTTTTTACTTTGTAAACATGATCAAGAGACAAAAATAAATACAACAGAGTTTTACTTTGGCATCAAAAGCTTGTCACGTAGGCACATACTGCAGTATCTAATTGTTATTTGAATAATAAAAGTAAAAAGTAAATCTTCCAAGTCATCCTACATGAAAACACCGTATTTCTGAATGTTTTAAAGCCATCTGAGGCATCGCTCAGGCACAGACAGAAGTTACCTTTATCCTCTTATATGGAGTTTGTACACATGAATAAAACAATTGTCACCATATAGTGCCAAGTCCTCAGTGGAATTATGATAAGCCATATCAGGTCTCCTTCGAAATCATCCTAGGTCTTTAGATGACAACCTTCTGTCATTAGACATGTTCATAAAGACCTTCACCAGCATATTAAGCAATTACCATCAAATCATGAGTAACCAAAGTGCCCAATATCCCCAGAAAAACTATTTGGCATCATGAACTGTACCGTTCCGATAAAACCTGCTATCGAATATTATGACTTCCTCGATCAAGTGCTATAATAATATTTAGAAACAAGCACGCCACTAGCTCGTTATAGACCAGTAACAATTAAAATCCTGATTGATAGCTTGAGGCCAAGGCAGAGAAGGAAACAAAGAATTAGCCAAAACGAACCTGAGAAGTGATCATAACAATAAGAGCAGGGAAGAAAGGGAACTGCTTCTTGTAGAAGATCTTAACCGCGGTCAATATATGGGTCGCATAAACAGATGCAGCACCCGAGCTAGCAAAGATTGTGATCAAGACATGTTCCTTCAAGTTGCATGGACCGGGATTCAAGCTGAACTCAAATCTGGTACCCTTGAGGAAGACTCTTGAGGTAATACTGCGAGCCATGAGATGCCCGAGAGGAACCACAGCGATCTGAGCAGAAATAGAGGTCAGCTGCAAGGGATTCGTGCGATACCACATGAACTGGTTGATAAACGACAGTAACATACATGACCCCAACCCAAGAACCCACACCCTGAATGTCACAACAGGCATGGTGGGATCATCGGTTTTGGGTACTGTCAGTTCTACTTGCTTAATGGCACACAGTTCATCATCAATCAGGACAATATCAACTTCAGGGTTCAGAGTTAAGTGAACCATGGCTGCCTTCTTCAACTAATCTTTTACAAAGTCGAGGAGGAAAGAAGCTACTAAGAGCTAATAACTCTTATGGTCAAGAGTGTTGTATGACATGGTAATATGAGGGAGAAACTTGTTATCAAATCGAAACGAAATGCCAAAAGTGATCTTTTCTTCTTGGGAGTCTAAAATTCTGAAAGCGATTGTTGGTCAGATTCTGCAGATTCTTTTTGATGAGGACCTTTTCCTAGAGATGTCCCGGAGAAACATAACACTGAATAATTAGAATGATAACTTCATGCATTTATGACACAGCTCAGACTATATTGAAATTAGAAATTGGCTAGAGCTAGATCATATTGTTTTGTACCTAAATCATATTATAACCCCCGTGGAATACATGGATTTAAGTTGCGCTTCTCATATCAAACAAGGCTACATATCATGGAGAATCTCAACACCGACAAACCCCAAAACAAATTCGCTGGTTATTTTAAACGATGCCTATTAACGAGCACCCTGGGTTTAGGGATGCCGCCTAATTCTTTTTTCAAAACAATCACGGAAAATAGCTCTGAATTGATAAACCACATAACATAAACTGAACATATCTACATTTCACAGCCTTC
Organism: Drosera capensis; assembly: GCA_001925005.1. Classification (NCBI taxonomy): domain Eukaryota; kingdom Viridiplantae; phylum Streptophyta; class Magnoliopsida; order Caryophyllales; family Droseraceae; genus Drosera; species Drosera capensis. Next base: position 5,711 of record LIEC01006355.1, read on the forward strand.
ATAATTTCCTTCTAGCTAGGTAACTATTGATAACCATTCACATTATGCACCTGCAAAATATCCACATAGATTCAAAGCTCAAACGGTCAAGTGAAGGACAAGCAACTAATAAGCCGTTCAGCATTTCATCTGAACACGTTGACAGTTAAGAAGCTACATATGCTAATTATAGAGCAAATATTAGTAGCCAAGAAAGAAACACTGTAAGATACCTTTTTGAATATGTTGACAACCGATTTGATCTAATCTTCTTCCGGATTCATTCCCAGCACTTGCATGTTCTTAAAATGTGCACCTCCAATGAATATTCTGGCTGATTATCCGACGAACCACCAGGACCACCGCTTCTGCTCCAACAAAATTTCATTCTTTTCCATCCAATTATTAAGACAAACGTAATTCCACTTAAAATAAACACTATAAACTCAACAACCACCCAATTAATCCCGTCATCCACAGGATCTGAGAAGGACAAGTTATACACCATCTTCCCCTTATAACGAAGACAGAGACACAAAGACTGTTTCCTAATTAAGCATTATTTACTAACCTGTAAAAATAAGCATTAACTCGCAGATGGAAAACATTATGAAGTTGACATCAAGTTGCCTAAAAAACAGGGCACTTAACTCCCGGTATATGATAATTTGTTCATATTCTGTATTACAATTTGACAATAAAATAGACATTAGTATCCCTCGTCTAGGAGTACAGACAGGATATGCACGATGAAGATTATGCAACCAAAATAGGAGCACATTCTATAGCTAACTAATCCCTGCAAACGGAGAGTTGAATATATACATGATCATATAGGATTATACTCTATTATCTAAAATCCATCTTGGAGAAAAAATGGAGAGCACCTGTTTGCCGTCCACTTTTTACTCTTTAACATTCCCAGAAGACCACTCTAAACATCCCAGAAGAACACGCATATAAGACCTCCGGCTGCGATATCGTTTTTAGCATCCCTCTGGTTACAAAATTAGAAGAGATACTAGAAGAAAACCAGAAGAGATACATTATCATAAGACACTAACATAACCTCCAGCAATAGGAAATCGGGACTGACAGAAAAAAAATAAAAGAAAACTAGAAAAATAGAAAATCTGCAAGGACAAAAAGACTGATACCAAAGAGGAAATTATCCACGCCACAGAGAAAAAGGTGAATCTGCAAATAAATACGTTCTCCACCATAACCACAAACAGGTCATAGCAAAGCAACTCATAAAAAAGCACGACAAGTCATTAACGTATACAGAAGTACATAAACAAGTTCTTCAACAAGAGCAAATGCCAACACAAATCCAAGGTTCTAATTCTAGGAGGGATACAAGCTGCATGTGAAACAGGGCTATAAACACTCAGCCGTCGTTACACACCCGAAATGCGAAAATTCTAACAAAGACTTCGAAAAACGATTAAGGTACACCGGCAAAACGAAGACGCTTGTATCGACTCTCATTACCGAAAACCACCTCGTTTCGAGTGCATCCTACATGAAAAGCGTGTATAATCGTTTAGCTCTGTGTGTAGAATCGCAACGTATAACGTAAAACCTCACGGGGAAATAAGACGCAAAGCTGAGCAAGTGGTAATTCACATTTTCACCTGCTAAACCAACACGACTAACGTCTGCCGCGATGCCCACCACTAGACCTTGCACCAGCATAACGGGCGAATTGCAACCTTAAGACCGGTGAGTCACGGTCATGCTCATCGAACTTATAACCTGCAAAATTGAATTTCACCACTGCTGTACAACAGACCGCGAAGTTCCATTCCCATCCCCACCCCACCCACAAAACAAATTAACAAGCATATGACAAATTAGTCAATGGCCAAAGTAAGAAGAGATGGTGGAAAAACCATTCTGCAAAGATGGAATTCATCACCACAAAGAACTCAGCCTCAAAGAAGGTTGTGTTCTTCGCTATATCAGATTCTACCTATGATACATACTCACAATCTGCGGCAACACATATTCAGTTGTGGGATATAGACTCCGTGAGTCCATCTTATACAAGATAACCGAGAGAAACAAAGAAATCGAGCGCCACCTAATACTTAATAACTGCCAAAGATATCAAAGACAGGCAGAGCTTGACTTTGCAAGTTCTAATAAATCGTCCAATAAAAATACCTGATGGCGTTCCAAAACTCAGGAGACCAGGAAATACATCACGCTCAGCTTTTAACTAAGAAATATTCACGTAGCATATAGACTAGAAATATTGTCAAGACAAAGTTTTTAGAGTTGCCTTGAGCGTAGTCTTCCACTATTTTAGAGTTGCCAATCAGAGTCTTCTCTGTCTCTGCAATATGTGCACCATATAACTCTTGCGTCGACAACTTCATTACACGTAAGAGATCAAGATAGAATGACCCGAGCAAGGGCCAAGACAGAGAGTTGACTAACGAATAAGGATAGTATTATATGAGACAGATGTACAAAAAGCGGCACCTAGTTAGGAGTATAGAAGGAGGCTAGGGGCAGCCATATATCGCTTGTTATGGGTTTAGGCCAGGAGCATGACAGCCAGCCTAATGAATCCGAAGATTGCGTATTATATGGGTTTAGGGTTTAGGACGCCAACTTATTATGCACCAAGTATGCATACACCAACGTGCATTATGTCAATTGGGTCATGAGTCATGACTTATTACATAGGCTTTCTATGCAGAGGCTCAGAAATTCATAGATTGGAATTTGGATAGCGTGAGGATATTGGAGACTAGAAAGGTAGCCACAAGTCACAAGCCTTATCCAAATAGAAGCCAATAAATAGACGTATATGCACGAGAACATAAATATTGTATACTCCCATGCGATCCCACGGTAATAAAATGTCATTGAATAATGTATAATAACATTTCAAGCAGTGGCACAAGCACAAAAAAGAAAAGAAAAGAGCAAGGTAAACAACAAGAACAATACTTCATCAGCTCACTCCCGTTACCTTGTATGGCATCCTTTGCTGTTGCTGCATGAGCAGGAGAAGCAAAGTCCACAAAACAAAGCAAAATCGGATCTCCCCCAGACTGCAAAAAGAATTCTATTTGTCACCACATGAACCACATAATATAAACTTGCTTATGTAAATAAGATGAAAATACATACATGTCTTGGCTCCTTGTTCACAAGTCTCACTTCCTTGTACCCAACAAAAGGGCGAAAGATGTCTACAAATCTGAGTTAAGTAAACAAAACCAAAAGCAATTTCTAATATTGAGAAAATGCAAAAAATATAAAGGATACGAGCCACTTCACGGCGACTAGTGTTATAAGGCAGGCCCTCAACGTATAGCGTATTACTTGCATCACGAGGAAGGGATATCTCAGTTCTGCCAGACACAAGACTGGAGGACCGGCCATTCGCTTCTGTACCAGGATCAACTCCTGATACGCGAGGGTCAATAGCAGTGCGTGGATCACTGGCCATGCGCGGATCAGTTTCCATGCGTGGATCTCTTGTCATGTGTGGGTCACTGATGCGCAGATCATTATTCATTCTAGGATCACTTGCGAGGCGATGATCATCAACAGCATGGCTAGGAATTCCAAGCCTGCTTCTCTCTTGCCCACCGTAAGCGGCATATTGCTGACATTTAACACAAGGATATAAGCCTCAATCACAACAACTAGGAAGCATTTTCCGTAAGAGTAGGTATAGCACATGCTAACTAAAAAAAACATACAGCAGCCTGCAGGTATCTTTCATAAGATGCATTGATGGAATCAGTATCTCCAACTACGCGATGTACTGCCCTGCCATCCTCACGAGGATAATAGCCAGGAAGCTCGTGACCTCCGGATAAATCTGTGATGATTCAGAACACAAAGTTCAATATGTCATCTCAACTCAATTTAGACTCGTAGTTTTCACCATCTCATTCGCTCAGATACAACATATCATACCAAATCCCCATATTCCAAATGCACTATATACCTACAACAATTAAAATATGTTCCTTACACAGTCGAATCGGCCGAATTGTAAATCCATGACAGCAATCATCAATTACAGTACTAAATTGCCAGCAAGTCAGATCTGTAACCACAGAACCCTAAACCCTAACACGGAAAGAGGATGATAAAAAAGAGTTCTAGACATATAACCATAGAATTGTTTCTCGTATCATTTCTCAACTTCCCTTTCAAAACCCTAATTGGGACAAAGACGACGACGACGAGGTGAAAGGGAGGAATTCGAAAAAGATGGTTACCGTAATCGGAACGGGGTCGCTTTCCGGCCAGTGCTGGTTGGGCCGCCGCCGCAGGCTGCCTGCCGTCGCCGCCGCCGTATCTCCAGTATGCGTCTGACATTTGTTTTCGGATTCTATGAAGCTGAGAAGGGAAAGACACGTGTGAAGAGACTTGGAGCCTACGGGCATGCGGCAATACCACTTCTACCACATGATTTCTCCTTATACCAAAAATTTTACGATTTCTTTTTTTTTGAAAATTTTTTTGCAAGTTGTTGGTACGTTTTGAATTACATCCCAATTATCCCGATCATCCTATTCAAATTATAATATTATATTATTATTATATTATTTATATGAATTTTCATTTTTGTCTTAACTACGTAAAAAAATTATGACATTGACTCAAAATTATAATATATAACTTAAATCATCATTAGTGTTTTACAGATAATTTTGCACAAAATGATATTTGATCATCCCGCAATTTGAATAACTTTATACTCAAATATGACAATGTTACAATTTGAATGAGACGACTGAATTATTAAATATTTTTGATAGAAAAATGTTATTAATACTAATATCATATAGATTTAGAAAAATCTAATATAATATGTGACGTGTCATATATGTGACTTTTGAGATTTTAAATAAAAACCTATTTCCTTAGTCTCATAATATTTATAATATTTTTTTACTATCCTAATTTACATACAATCTAAAAAAGTCACATTGATAATATTTTATTATAATTCATCCAATATCTTCTCTTATAACAATTCCATTATTCTTAAAAAAAATTCTTTTTCATCAAATTTTATAAAAATTTAATACACATAAATTTCTCTATCGAATCAAATAATTACAAGTATTATGGGATGTAGAGAATAAAACAAAAATATTTTACATTGTTAGATTCTTTGTCTCACCTAAATGGCAATATCATATTCACCCAACTCTAAAAATTTATAGGGTATAGAGGGTGGATAAATCAAGTGGTAAACCTTAATCAAACGATCAAAGCAAATCTTTTAAGGCGAAGGTTTGTGTCTGGCTTTGAAAGTTGTGTGTCTCAATTCGAAAATTTTGAGGAGAAATCCATAATATATATAAAGCAAAAATGTGAGGGACTATATGTAACATCCCGACTTCCACGTCTTGCCGACGTGTGGGCTTTATGTCGTCATGAACCCAGTCTGTGACAAGATCAAGTAACCCGGATTGATTTAGAGATATAGAAGATAAGAAAAACAAACTAAACAGTTATATTACATAATTATGACGGTAACATTTAGTTCACAAAATTACAGTGTATTTTCAGTAACCAAAATATAACTGTTGATGCAAAATAATTATGATCCTACGGGTTGGAAGCCTAATAAAAGACCAAACACCATTAAACTAAGAACTTATTAAAAAAGACCAAATGACATCTCATGGATGGTTAAGTACCATATTTTTTAAGGTGACAACAAGTCTCCACCATACAAGGGTGAATAGTATTTTATATATACTCATTTTACTATCCAAAAAGATAAGCTCTTTTGGGATCCCAATTCTATCATTTCAGTCATTAATCTCCATCCCTGAAAAAAGACTGACTTAGGCATTGAAGTCGGTCTCCGAGAATCTCACCTTGGCCCTGACTAACCGAGTTTGTTATTTCTGCTCCGTGTAGGTTTCCGTGTCTGGACCACATACAAATCACCCGATCCAACAGATCACAGCAGGGCCTAAGAAGCTCATGCTTGACTTCCGAACTCGTAACCGACTTTCCGAGTTCGGCACAAACACTTTGTCTCTTATCGTGGGGCCAGATCCAATGACACGAAGTCACCAAGGTGCCTGAGACCAAGCATAACAAGCTTACACTAATTACCAACAAAGGTCGTCCCGACTCCCTGCCCTTCAAGCAGGTCGGGAAGATGAGGTCATGGGACCTGGAGGAAATACATAAGCGATGATAGTTCAAATGTTTAACCAGCTTTGACTCTAAATGGAGGAGCGCACCTTGGCCATCATGAGGACAATGATCGACCTCTTGAACCAAAGGCTATCCCCGTCTCAGGTTAGGGCAAGACCTAGCGTTTAGCCCGAGTTGATCCCACCGGACGGTGTTCGAGGCCGACCTCAAGCATCACCTGAATCGACAAAAGGCTTCGTAAGAAGGACATGGGGAATCTACATATCTCCATTCCCACTCAATCACTACCGTGGAGGACCAGAAGAACGAAATCAAACTGAGGATGGAGACGCCCTTCATTCCAGAGATCAATAAAGAAGTCCCTTATGATAAGTTCAAAATTCCCATGACGGAGTCTTACAATAGAGTAGGGGATCTCTTCGATCACATCCAAACCTTCTGGACCTCCATGTACTTGTACGGGGCGTCGGATGGCATCATCTACAAGGCCTTCCCGATCTCGCTTAGAGGACCGCCTCGGGTATGGTTCAATGGGCTCCCATCTAGATCTATTAGATTATTTGAGGCCCTGGTTAAGGCATTTACCGCCAAGTTCATAAACAGTCGGAGGATTCAACTGACCTCTGGGCACTTCTATGAGGTAAAACAAAGACCAGGAAAAAGCCTGAGGAATTATATTCAGAGGTTCAACTCTGAAGTTGTCCACATTGAGAAGGCGGAGGACTCGGACATATGTCGAGCTCAGGTTAGGGGACTGGAGACTGGACAACAGGAGCCTGGCGTAGGACCTGAGCCTGAAGCATCCTTGAACCTATATTACTCTATTGGCAAAGATTAGCCAACATGTATCCACCGAGGTCGAAATGGCAGTCCACCGAGTTGAGTGCGCATGGTAGCTAAAGAAGAAAACTTCCTCCAGGAAAACCCAGAGAAACAACTCTCTTGAGAAGGCAATCGAGGCACCTCCCGATATTGTCTGTATCATAAAGATCACGGGCGTGATACGAAAGAATACATCTCCTCAAGGACGCCATAGAAAGGGATCCCTATAAAGGTTTATGGTAGACCATCCCCGACCTTGAAAAAGGTCACCACGAAGACCTCGGGAAAAGACATGCTCGCCACCGCACAAGAAGAATGACGGATCAAAACAAAGACCAAGTATCAATATCATCTCGTGAAGATTCGTACCGTCCCCACCAATGCATAGTTTCAACCTAGCCAAGCTCAGCATATCCAAGGGCTCAAAGAATAAGAGGCCCAGAGAGGATTCTAAAGTCTTCTTCCATCAAGGGGACGGGTCGAGAATCTCTTTTCCTCATGATAATGCTCTGGTGTTGACCTTCCATATTAGGGAATTCGACGTGAAAAGAATGTTGGTGGAAAGTGGCTCCTCCGCTGACGTCCTATACTACTCCACATATGAGAAGATAGGACCGGATGATAAGGAAAGTGGCTCCTCCGCTGACGTCCTATACTACTCCACACTGGGAACTCTGTGTTCCCAAATGGCTACATCTCTCTCCCAATGGTCCTTGGGGATGAAGGCACTGATAGAACAGTGACTTGAGATGCTGACTTTCTGGTGGTGGACCTCTCCCTGGCATACAACAGGATAATAAGGAGGCCAACCTTGGTGGATCTGAGAGTAGTCATAGCTCCGTGCTTCCTCAGCCTGAAGTTCCCAACCTCGAACGACAAAGGCTATGCGAAGGGAAGCTAGTAAGAGTCCCGACATTGTTATGATGTCGTACTTAAGCAAAAGACAAGCGTAATGCATGAAACCATCCCTCTTTACCTTGATCCCCGAGACCGAGTTGAAGGACCCAAGCCAGTGGAGGTAGTTGAGGTCGTCACCTTGGAAGAAGGGAACCAGGACCACACCGTATGCATCGAAGTTGAGTTAAAGGAACCAACCAGAGAAGAGCTGATCCAGTTCCTAAGAAGCAACTCGAATGTCTTTGTGTTGGGTCCCAAGGACAAGATAGGGATCGATCCTAATATCATAATGCACCGACTCTCGATGGATTTGAAAGCCGGACCTTTCAAGTAGAAGAAAAGGAGCTTGCGCCCAAGAGGAATAAGGCCATCGCAAAAGAGGTCAACAAATTCCTTGGCACCGACTTCATCAAGGAAGTCTCCTATCTCGAGTGGTTGGCAAACATGGTCATGGTAAAAAAAGACAAACGAAAAATGGAGGAAGTGCATCGATTTCACCGACTTGAACAGAGTTTGTCCGAAGGACTACTACCCTCTGCTCTGAATCAACCCACTGGTCGACGCCACCTCTGGATACAAACTCTTGTCCTTCATCACCGAAGGGGGGACCTACTCCTACAGGGTTACAATCAATTGTAGATGGTGCCCGAGGACAAGGTCAAGACTTCCTTCATCACCGAATGGGAGATCTACTTCTACAGGGTCATGTCATTCGGACTCAAGAACCCTGAGGCAACTTGCTATAGGTTGTGAACGAGGCTTTCAAGCCATTGCTGGGAGAAACGGTGGAGGTGTATGTGGATGATGTGCTCACCAAGTTCCTGAAGTCAGCAACAACCCATACTATCGACTTGGAGAAGACGTTATCGATCCTTAAGAACTATAACATGGAACTCGACCCAACGAAGTGCACCTTCGGTGTGAAATCCGAAAAGTTCTTTGGATATATGATCACGAGTAGGGGTATCAAAGCAAACCCGACAAAGGTTCAAGCCATCCTAGACATGAACCCCCCGTGCACCAAAAGGGAAGTCCAAAAGCTAACGGTTTCCTAGCAGCATTCAGGAGATTCATCTCTCGGGGCTCAGAAACTACCATTCTTCAAAGCGCTAAGGGGCACTACCTCGAGTATACTCCAACATGCCAAAAAGCCTTTGAAGAACTCAAAAATTATCTGGGAGACATGCCCCTACTGTCAAAGCTGATAGTCGGGGATGAGTTGTTGATCTACCTCACCGTCTCGAAACTCTTACTGAGAGTGGAGGGAAGCAAGCAAATACCTGTGTACATACGGTTAGACTAGATACCCTCGAATAGAGAAGCTGGCCCTAGCACTACTAAATGTATCGAGGAAGCCTCGTCTGTACTTCCAGACACATCCTATTGCAATAGTGACTAACCAGCCTCTAAGGCAAGTTCTATACAAACCTAAACTCTCAGGAAGACTAATCAAATGGTCCATCGAGTTAAGCGAGTACGACATACCTTATAAACTCAAAACTACAATAAAAGCACAAGCACTGGCCGACTGGTTACAGGTTAATCGAATGCTCGACCTTCGAAACTCAGGAAAATCGAGTTTAGGAAGGCAAGCCATGGAAGTTCTACACCGACGGATCGTCAAACGGAAAAGGGGCAGGAGCCAGAGTACTTTTGATCACTCCCATGGGATGGGAGTTATCTTTTGATCACTCCCATGGGATGGGAGTTATCTTGCGCAATGGAACTCCAGTTCATCGCCACCAATAATACGAAGCCCTGATCTCAGGAATTCAGTTAGTTAGGCACTTGGGCGTATCAGCGATGGAAGCCTATACGGACTCCAGGCACTTGGGCATCTCAGCGATGGAAGCCTATACGTACTCTGGCAAACAGTCCAAAGAGTGGCAAGGGAACTTCTTGCACTCCAAGTACAGCAAATTCCTAGGGGGGAAATATATGATGGCCGATGGCCGTAGCCAATGTGCCCAAATAGGAGAAAAGCCAAGCCAACCGAGATACTACATCGAGGTAGTCATCACGCCAAGATCCGATCAAGACAGAAGAATAGAGACGCTCCCCTTAGACGTCAGCCTATCTTGGATGGACGATATCCGCACATACATTTTAAATGGGATGCTACCTGAAGACCCAAAGACTACTCTCAAAGTCAGACGAAAGGCTCGTGAGTTCATAATGATAGGCGATGACTTCTACAAAAGAGCATACTCACCCCCCCTCCCCCCTCTCAAGTGCGTTGTAAAAGAAGGCTTAACCATATTGGCCGAACTAAAAGGAATGGATATCGGGAACCATCACAGGAGTAGAACCCTTGGCCATAAATGCCTGAGACAAGGATATTATGTCAGCGAACTGCTGGCCCCATCAACGCTCCCGCCTCGGAGCTCACCACTCTAGAAGCCCCATGGCCTTTTGAGAAATCAGGAATCAACATCCTAGGCTCCTTTCCGCTAGCAACGTGTCAAAGAAAATTTATGATGGTGGCTGTGGTGTACTTCACAAAGTTGGCAGAGGACAAGGCAATATCAAAGATAACTGACCGAGTTACGACAGACTTTGTTTGGAAGTCGATGGTTTGTAGTTTCGGGGTGCCCCGAATTCAGATCTTAGACAAAGAAACCCAGTTCACACATAAAGGCTTCATGGAATTCTATTCTAAACACGGAATTGAGCAAAGATTTGTCTCGGTTGAACACCCACAGTCCAATGGGCAAGTGGAGACAATGAACAAAGAAATAAAGAATGCTCTATCTAGAAGGCTGATGGAGGTAAAAGGAAGATGGGTCGAAGAACTCTCTAGAGCCCCATGGGTGTATAGAACAAGCCTAAAATGTCCACACGATAATTCCCATACACTTTGGCATTTTGTATGGAAGCAGTGGTCCCGGTGGAGATCAAACATCCGAGCCGAAGGATAATGAGTTTTTTGTCTGAGAAGAACCCACACCTAATAAAGGAGGAGCTCGACCTCGTGGGGTAAAGAAGAGAAACCGCACTGACTAAACCCCGAGCCTACTAACAAAAGATATCTCGATACTGTAACAAAGGAGTCAGAAAAGGCTTAGAAGGGCCGAGTTCGATGTCCGCCAGATCGGAGGAAAACTCGCGGATAAGTGGGAAGGGCCTTATCGAGTTAGTGTCATATTATCTCGAGGGACATACAAGATCTTCAGACTAAATGGACGTCCACTACTGAGGACCCTGAATGGGGACGACCTCAAATTCTAATATCCATGAATGACTACAAAGGGAACCCAAGTCGGGAAGCCTATAAAGTCAACGACATTTCTGAAGAAGTCATGTAACCTAACTTGAAACTTGTAGTCTTTTTGATTCAATAAACTCATTGGATTGACTGAATGCGCTGTAAAAAATTTAATGAAGCTGGCAGCGAAGTAAAAGCACAACGAGTAGGTAAAAACAAAATTCATTAATCAAAAAGGGGGCAGTACAAAGGGTCAGACCTTGGGACAAACCTCCAAGGTTTGAGGTCCTAAGTCCCTACATTACAAGTTCAACTCTGCTTCGGAGGTCCAGAGGTGCCGGCTTAGTCCTCCTCGTCCAACGAGGCCTCTATCGCTCCTTTCTTCTTCTTTTCGGCCTCTGAAGCTAGCTTCTCCTTCTTTGGTGAAAGCTCGGCCCTTATCCACCCACCTACTCGGGCAGGAGACGAGCTCAGTGAAGGAAAGCTTGGATAGGAGTTTCTTCTCCCCCGAGGCCAAGAGGTTGGCCTCCTCGAACTCAAAGAATTTTTTGAAGGCCATCTCGCGACGTAGGTTGAAACCTTTCTCGACATATTCCTTCTTGATTTCTTTCTTTCGAGCATGAAAGTCTTTATGCAGTCTTCATCATTACATCAAGATCGATATAGCCTTTGTGCAGCTCCGCCATCTTCTCACTGATCCCCTTTATCTCATCATCTCGGGCAGAGAGGATGGCCACCAGCTCCTTTATCATTTTGTCTTGTCCTACGACTTTTAGATGGGCGGCAACCAGTTGGGACTCGGCCTTCTTTGGCATACTCATCCCTGTCTTTAGGGAGGACCATGCTCAGCATGGCCTTCCGACCCTAGAAGTCAGGAGCATGGCAGGAGGTCCTCGGCATGCAATACCAGTATGATCTATAGCACCGCATAGAAGGGAAGGAGGTAGTGTCAATGATCCCATCAATGAAAGTTGTCTGAGCCTCCATCTTCTCATAGATCTCCTCCTTCGATAAACCAGCTACGAACACTGGAGTGCCGCCTGTAGGGGAGATAGGCATTCAAGGGAGGCACCTCGAGCACCTCCTCTGACTCTTCCCGAATTCCATCTTGAATGAAGGACTCGGGAACGTCCCTCAGTGGGGACCTCTGTGCCGTCCGCTTGACGCGTTTGGTCCTCGGGCCAAAAGTAACCCCCGTAGCTAGAGCCTTATCTTCTGCTTCGGCATCTACTTCAGCTTAAGTCTCTGAATCAGCAGAAGTAGGACGAGCCTGAGGGGTCGGCTTGGGAGCTGGGCCCTTGGTCGTCCTCCTCGCCTTCAACTCAGTCATAAAAACCATTTTCTTGGGAGCTGTAAGACAAAAAGAGATAAAGGAGTTAGAACTCGGTCAGTGATAGTTTCATGTTAATAGTCTCGAGTTAAAAAGATAGTAAGATTGGTATAGCCTTTGTGTAGTCTTCATCATTACATCAAGATCGGTATAGGCCTTGTGTAGCTCTGCCATCTTCTCGTTAATCCCCTTTATCTCATCATCTCAGGCAGAGAGGACGACCACCAACTCCTTTATCGTTTTGTCCTGCCCTTCGACTTTTAGTTGGGCGGCAGCCAGCAGGGGCTCGGCCTCCTTCTTGGCAAACTTGAAAGCTGAGAGATCGCCCATCATCTGGTAGGCAGTCTTGACGGATACCTCCCAATAGTGGGCCAACTCGAAATACCGGGACACTACTTATAGAGGTCAATAATTTCATATCAGCAAACCGAGTAACTTGGGAAAATAAAAGGCGAAATAGGGAACAAAACACTTGCACGAAAAAGATCATTGTACGTTTTTCGGGTGAACTCAACCCGGTCTTGTTTGGCATACTCATCCTTGTCTTTGGGGAGGACCATACTCAGCATGGCCTTCCGACCCTGGAAGTCGGGAGCATGGCAGGAGGTCCCCGACACGCAATACCAATATGATCGTAAGCACCGCATAGAAGGGAAGGAGGTGGTATCATTAATCCCATCAATGAAAGCTATCTGAGCCTTCATCTTCTCATAGATCTCCTCCTCCGATAAACCAGCTACGAACACTGGAGTGCCGCCTGTTGGGGGACAGGCATTCAAGGGAGACACCTCAAGCACCTCCTCGAACTCTTCCCGAATTTCTTCCTGAGTGGAGGACTCGGGAACGTCCCTAGTGGGGACCTTCGTGCCATCCGCTTGACGCGTTTGGTCCTCAGGCCAACAACGACCCCCGTAGCTGGAGCCTTTTCTTCAGTCTCGTCATCAACCTCAGCTCAAGTCTCTGAATCAGCAGAAGTAGGACGAGCCTAAGGGATCGGCTTGGGAACTGGGACCTTGGCCGCCCTCCTCGTCTTCATCTCAGTCATAAAACCCATTTTCTAGGGAGCTATAAGACAAAAAGAGACAAAAGACTTAGAACTCGGTTAGTGATAGTCCCAGTTAATAGACCCGAGTTAAAAAGAAGGTAAGGTTAGGACCCATCAAAGTCATGGTTCATCAGCTCTACCTCTGTCAAAATATCCCCACGTAGGAACATCTCTTTCCCTTCTAGGTTCTTTTTTCATTCTAATCCTGTAAGTTAGGACCATGGCAGGAGGTCCCCGACATGCAATACCAGTATGGCCAATAGCACCGTACAGAAGGGAAGGAGGTGGTGTCAATGATCCTGCCATGGGGTTCAATGGAAGATATCTGAGGCTCCATCTTTTCATAGATCTCCTCCTCCGATAAGCCAGCTACGGACACCGTAGTGCCGCCAATGGGGGCACAGGCATTCAATGGAGGCACCTCAAGCACGTTCTCTGACTCTTCCCGAATTCCTTCCCGAGTGGAGGAATTGGGAACGTCCCTCACCGGGGACCTACATTCCGTCCGCTTGACGTATTTGGTCCTTGGGCCAATAGCCCTAGCAATTAGAGCCATTTCTCCTTCCTCGGCGCTGACTTTAACTCGAGTCTTTATATCAGTAGGAGTAGGGGAGCCTAGGGGTTAGCTCAGGATCTGGGGGCTTAGCCGTCTTCATCTCAGCCATAGACGCCATTTTCTCTAGAGCTGTAAGACAAAAGGAGACAAAAGGGTTAGAACTCGATCAAAGATAGTCCCAAGTTAATAGTCTTTATGTTAAAAGACAATAATGTTCGGACCCACCGAAGCCTTTATGTTAGGTCAAGCCAGCCCGTCCTTGTGTTCTGTCAAAAGTAACCTGGACTTCCGACCCTTATGCTCATTATGGATTTCCTTCACTAGTTTGAGATAAGGGAAGGAAGTCAGACTCAACCACTCGGTCCAATTATGACTAATGTGGAAGAAGTTGAAGAAGAGCCAAGTTGAGACGACAGACTCGAAGACCCCAACTCTGAGGGCAACAAGGTAGAAAGTGGAGATTTGCCGCACCATATTGGGCATGAACTAGAAGGGAGAAAGATCCATAAAATGAAGGATGGACTCTATGAATGGAAGAGGGGAAAATTGAAAAGCCCCATCCAGCATGCCTAGTCTTCCCGACTTCGTTTGGAGGCAGGCCTCAAAGGACCGACTTCGGGAATAGGCTCGAGATCGATCCCAGAAACGATCACTCTTATAGGTCTAAACTCATCCCCGAGGATATCAGGGGAACCTTTCTTTATAGCTTCATCCCCAGAGGGTGATGAAGAAAACTCGGCCGCCCTAGGTCGGGACTTTGCCCCCTTCGAGTTTGAAGAAGACGAAGACGCCCCTCCCCCTAGGGTGGACGATGTCTCTAGGTTGGAATCATCCATATCCTAGGGAATCCACCTAAACCTAGGTCTCCTATACAGAGGGGCGTGCTCCTCAGAATTCTCACTAATTGTTCAGGAGTCCATTTTTACCTTGAAGATTGGGGAATGAGAGAGATGTCGAGTTCATCAAAGGACATCGAGTATATAAAGGACCGAGTTTAGGAGCGGACCGAGGTCAATAGCTAAAAGAATGAGAATATGAAATAAAGGAGGAGGAACCATGCCATTAAATAAGGGAATGGACCACCTTCTCCAATAGGCTTTTGGTGTGATAATCAGGAACTAGCCACTCAGAAGGTGAAATGTCACCCAGACACTTGAAGGGATGTTTGCATTGATTGATGGGATATTCTAGTTTTGCCATTATGACGCTACCGTCAATTATATCCTTCCCGATATGACGTTTGGAGTTCCGTAATCCTTAACGGCTCTGGGTTTCGAGAGTAGTTGAGATTCAACCTTATCCATTCCCAAATGGATAAGGCTCAACTCGATCGAATCCTCAATCTTATCCACTCCCGAAAAAATAAGGCTCAACTCAATCAAATCCTCGAGGAATGCCAAGTCAATTAACCAAGCCCCCAAATTAAAGGTCGAGAGTCCGAAAGGTTAAAGGGATCAAAGGTCTAAAGGCCAAAATCCTGACCTGGACTCTCCAACTCGGGACCTTAGAGGGCAAGTGTTGGTGCAAAACAATTTTGATTCTACGGGCTAGAGACCCAATAAAAGGCCCAACACCATTAAGCCAAAAGCCTATTAGAAAAGGCCAAATGGTACCTCATGGATAGCTAAGTCCCACACCTTCTAAGGTGATAACAACTGTCCACCATAAAAATATGAATAGTACTCTATAAATACCCTCATTTACTAGCAAAACAAGATAAGCTCTCTTCGCACCTCAACTCTGTCATTTCACTCATTAATCTTCAACACTTGAAAAAAGACTAACTTAGACATCGGAGCTAGTCCTCGAGAATTTCACATCGGGCCCGACTAATTGACCTTGTTGTTTTGGGTCCATAAAGTTTCCCACGTTTGACCAGGCCCAAATCACCCTATTCAGCAGATCCTCATCTCGGCCTAAGAAGCTCAGGTCCGACTTTCAAGCTCATAACAGACTTTCCAAGTTTGGCCCCCACCGTGGGACTACGTTCAATGATGCGAAGTCGCCAGAGTGTCCGAGACCAAGCACAACATGTTCACAGTTATTACCAACAAAAGCTGTGAGTATAAAACTCAGTAAACTAGAGGATGGGGATGTCCATCGCTTCCTAACTAGTTTCTCGCCCATGATGATGATTCAAAGAATAACGTTTTAACAGCAATTCAAGCTTAATTAAAAAAATAATGAATGATCCCAATGGTTCTAAGAAGGGACACTGAGTTCGACCTTCTTCATGACAATTCCAAAGGATGTAAAAATGGTCACGTCAAACCCAGGAAGGGACGTCACGCTCCACCTTCATAATATTTTCAAGGAAAATTACCAATGATCAAACGAATCTAAGAAGGGGCGTGCAATGCTCGACCTTTACAACTCAAGGATACATATATATATATTGTTTTATTCATTTTTCGTTAGTTCATATCACTAAGATAATGAAACCAAGCCATACATCCTCGTGTCCTTTTTATTTAAGCATTTAGGGGTCATTTTTGTTTATTTCCCCGGACGGTATATATGTTATAATAGTGCGTATTCTATCCAATTTCAACCCCAATATTCCATATCACATGTCAAACATGTAAAACAACCATCCTCGATCTCGATCCTAATCTCAAGGCCTATTATTACAACCCGATCCCCCCATGATATATTTAGTATCCTTTTAGTACATAAAACTCGTGATTAAGTATAATTCATCATATCATCACATCTAGCATATACATATATAACAAAGTACATCCATGGAATTTTGGGATCACAATTACCATTAAAATTGTGTCTCATAACCTAATGCATGCATCGATGCATATATTATCCAAACCCTAGTTCCGTTATCACCTTAACACATCAACCAAGAAAACAAGCCTATCATCGCCATCTTGATAGTACTATCCTCATCAAAATCATCATAACACATTATATTAATGAAATATTAAGCACGAGATGAATCGAGAGGGTTTAGATTACTTTTGAAGCGTGTGTAACCCTAGTTTGCCTTAGAGTTCAAGAAACCCTAGGAAACCTTTACACCCAAGACCTCCCCCACTGCTCCCCTACTCTGTCACTTCCCTGAGCTACTGTCACCGTCTCGGATCATCAATTTCGCCAAAAAAGTTTAGTTAATTTGTTTTATAAGTTTGTTCACGTACAAACTTCTATACCCAAGACTCCTAATGCCATTCCACCCCACTGCCCCATTGTCAACTCTGTCCCTTCTACCGTCACTTCTGGTGGCTCTTGGGAATATTGCAGGAAAAGTCATCGGAAGGATTTAGTGATGTGTTTCTTGATGGTCCCATAGGGGGATCAAGGCGGCTCCAAGGTGGTTGTTTCTCCTCGTGGAGAACCTCCTGGTGGTGGGAGAAAGGTCCGATGGTCGTCGCCTATCTCAGATGACGGCTTCGACGTGATGTTGGTGGTGAGATGGTGGCATGAGGGAGAGAAGAGCTACGTGTGGGGTGTTGCACGACTTGCCTTCCTTCGATGATCTAGGGACGAAGACGATCGTACTGTGGTCAGTGGGGTAGTGGTTTTGCTGGACAACGAGGCATGGTTGGGGAGAGAAAATCGACAATGGCATCGCGTCGTGGTTGTTGAGGGATAATGGCATGATCATGGGGAGGAGAGACTATGAGCCGATAATCTTGACCATGGAGAAAAGTAAATCACGCCAGCAAAGCATGCCTGCACTGTTCACCACCATGCTCACACTGTTTGTTTTCACAAGCATGCTTGTGTGTTTTGTTAGGCGCCGATGCATGCTTGTCCTCTGTATTTAAGTAGCGCAGATAGAAGTGTAGTATACCGCAGAGCAGATCAATAAAAGAAGAAAAATAGAAAAAGAGATATTCTCCCACAAAATCCCATTTTTCCCTTATCGTCCACCAAACACATCAAATCTACCTAACATGATCCGGCCAACAGAGGCTGCGATAATGGGGATGCGATGGGGCTCAGCTTCTTCTCGTGGGAATGATGATGGTGTCGTATTGGTGGTGGGAGAGAGTGTGGTGTTTGGTGGTGGCGTCGCGTGGTGGAGATGACGTTGGTGGTTTGTGATCGTGGAGGAAGAGTTGGTGATTTGTGATGATATTCCTGTTGATGGTGATTTGTGATCATGGAGGAAGAGTTGATGGTGATTTGTGATCATGGTTCCTGTTGATGGTGATTTGTGATCATGGAGGAAGAGTTGATGGTGATTTGTGATGATGGTTCTAGTAGAAGGAAATGAGGGAAAAGGGAGCTGTTGGAGTCATGGTGATGACGATGTAAAGGTTTGGTGATGGAAGATGGCGAGCAGGTGACGAGATGGTGAGTGATGAAGAAAAGAACTGAGGCGGGAAGGGGAATATAAGAGGGAAATAAAGAACTCTTTCAGAGGAAGAAAATGACGAGGGGAAAAATATAGAGACTAACATACATTTTGTCAAGGAGCAATTGTTGTCTTTTTAAATCTTCGTGGGGGTGTTATTTATCCTAATTTTATAACATCAATTTTTTTTTAATTAATTTATATTGATTTAATTATTTTAAAAATATCAATATGATATCATATTTAATAATTCAAATTTTCTGGGATCAAAATGGCGTACTCTTAACGCGTAATATCTTTAACGTTATAACGTTACTTGTTCGTTATATTTATTCACGCGTTAATAATGTACGTACTTTACATATATTTTAAATAGCGATATAACATTACTATTTCGTTATATTTATTCGTTCATACTTTTCACATTAGTTGATGAAATTTTTGAATATTACACCATATTTTATCGGATAGTTTATATTTAATTTTTTAAAATATGAATCATATGTTGGATTTATGTTTAATTGAGTCAAATAATAATCCTTTTTTAGAGTAAATAAATATCGTATAAGCTTGAAAAAAATCTTACTAATGTATTTCAGCAAAATAAATAAAATACATCAAATTTTAGATTAATTCTCATTTTTCATTGTCTCAACAAACAAATTGATGATGATTAAATCTAATTATATTTGTTTCAATCATATATAGTATAAATGATCAATATATTATTAAAATTTTTCAGATAATAGATGTTATATTGTGTTCTTTTAATGTTTCTATAACCTCAAACCATATATTAACCTTCACATATTCTTATTTATAAATCCATTAGGCCTAGCCATCGCGTTACTGGGCCTGAGCCCAAAAGCTTGGGCTAGGCCTCCCATCCCAGTCCAACGACCCTTTACTCGCGCCAAAACCCCCTCATTTTCCCGCGAACCCTCAAATCCCCCGCCAAAAATCATTTCAAACAAACCCCCAAAATGATCCATCAGCCAAAAATCCCAAATTGGACACATGCGTTCACCGGACTCTCTCCTTTCCCTCTCTGATCCTCGTTGCTAGGTAAAATGTGGAGAAGAATCAAGGCGCCGAAGCCCGACTCCGAGCCCCAGTTGGCGGATTACGACGATGTCTCCTGCGAGGATTGTGGATCAGGCCACAATGCCGCGAAGCTGCTGCTTTGTGATGGGTGTGATCGAGGGTATCACCTCTACTGTCTCAGCCCGATCCTCGCCGCTGTGCCCAAAGGGTCTTGGTTTTGTCCAAAATGTTCTCATCACAGGAAACTCAAAAGTGGGTTAGGAGTTTTGGGTATTTTGATGGATTTCTCTAAATTACCCTTGTTTTGAGCTGTTAATTGATGGTGGTTTTGGATTTGGATTTGGCTTGCAGGGTTTCCCTTGGTGCAGACTAAGATTGTCGATTTCTTTCGCATTCAGAAGTCTTCGATTGTAGATGAAACTGTTCCTCGAGGTAAATCAATCGCATAGATAGCGGTCTTCCTACATATACAGTGCAATTTAGGATGTCGGTTTCTGATATTATTTTCGTGATCAATGTTAGATAATAGGAAGAAGAGGAAGCGGTCAAGCAGCTTAGCGTTGTCAAAGAAGAAGAGGAAGATGTTGCCATTCATTCCGAGCGAGTGCCCGGCAAGAAGGCTAGAGCAGATGGCTTCATTAGCCACAGCTTTGACTGCCACTGGAGCCGAGTTCAGCAATGAACTAAGCTATATGCCCGGGATGGCTCCTCGGTCTGCAAATGATCCAAGCCTTGAGAAGGGCGGAATGCAGGTATGGTTTTGATACATGGCTTCGGTTTCGAGTGATTTAACTCTACTACATGCATGAGATTCCAATGGATGCAAATGTCCTTGTTTACGGCACACACACACACACATATATATATTGTCTCAATACAAAAATAAAAACGTTGTTGAACATGTGGATCGAACTGTGATTGTAAAATCTGTAAATGTAATCATTCAGAACCTTTAGCCTAGACTTACACAAAGGCCAAGTGTTTTTATTTGGGTTTTACCACCATTCTCACGAGAGATGATGTTTAGGTTCTGTCAAAAGAGGATACTGAAACCTTGAATTTGTGCAAAAGGATGATGGAAAGAGGAGAATGGCCACCGCTTGTCGTTGTTTTTGATCCCAAAGAAGGGTGAGTGAATAGAGTACTTAAGACTTTACACTGGTTTTCATGCTAGTCAAGTTAAAAATGTCATGAGATGAAGGTATGACGCCTATTATTGCCGCTCTACTTGAAACAGGTTCACTGTAGAGGCAGATAGATTGATCAAGGATTGGACTATTATCACGGAATATGTAGGAGATGTTGATTACTTGGATAATCATGAGTCTGATGACGGAGATAGCTTGATGACATTGCTTTATGCTGCTAATCCTTCGCAAAGTCTTGTCATCTGTCCCGACAAAAGAAGCAACATTGCTCGCTTTATCAATGGTATCAACAATCACACACCGTAAGCACACATCTCTGTTGAGTTAACTTAATTGTCTAAATGGTGATTTCTCAGTTCTGGTTTATAACCTCAAGTCTAACAATGCCCACATTGGATTTATAAGTGAGCATTTAGCTTATAATCAAGCTTTTAATGTTAAAATGCCGCTATCTGATGAATTAATGAGATCAGAGCATGTATTTTCTGATGCAGGGAAGGGAGGAAGAAGCAGAACCTAAAGTGTGTGAGGTATAACGTCAATGGCGAGTGTTGTGTCCTGTTAATTGCAAATAGGGACATACAGAAAGGAGAAAGACTCTATTACGACTACAATGCATATGAGAACGAGTACCCGACTGAACACTTTGTATGATGTTGGTATTGCTTTGTCACTAATCTTAGATTGTAATAAGATGAGCCCTAACCAGCTAAATGTCATCCATTTGCAAAGCATCTTATAAGTGTGAAATCCTTGTACCAAAACAGCTCACTTTGTATTGAACCAATGTTGTAACGTCTCCATGCTAATTCTAGAAATCTAAATTGTGCACTGTTCTTCATCAGGATTCAGGATCCGACCTGTGTTAAATCTCCATAGATGGGTTATATTAATTATTGTTGGGTTAATTAGTTGATTTAATAAAGTGATACGATGAGTTTTTATAGTTTAATATGGGGTTGGTTAATGTGGGTTGGGTAGATATTTATTGGTCCGTGATGAGTAGGTTCAATAATTGTTATATCTCTACATATATTAGATAGGTCAGTTTTCCTAACCTTAATTGTGCTATGCATGGTGACTTATTTACACCGATCGTCAAGGGAATTAGAAAAGTGGAATCTGTTAACGTTGTTTATTCGTGATCCAGGTTTACAAATCTAATCAATTCAATTGTATATTCGTCGTAAGTAATTTTCGATACGCATCATGACGATCAAGACATGTGTAT
Organism: Drosera capensis; assembly: GCA_001925005.1. Taxonomy (NCBI): domain Eukaryota; kingdom Viridiplantae; phylum Streptophyta; class Magnoliopsida; order Caryophyllales; family Droseraceae; genus Drosera; species Drosera capensis. The sequence goes on from LIEC01006355.1 coordinate 27,442, forward strand.
GTTTGTTTTCAATATGTTTTTGGTATTGTAGATCTATTTATGACGATCTTTTGATTACATTTGACTATATGTGGCATCAGAGCAAACATAGATTAGATTTAGGATCAATTAAAATTTGATCTTGACAACTCGATAATAGATCTTCAAATTAAGATCAGGAAATCGAGTTTCTAATCAATTAATCAGCATCCATGAAACATGTTAATGAGATGGGCGGGTTTGTTGTTTTGATCTCGATCTCAAAACTATTCTTGTTGACTTTTCTTGAGATAAGCCTTTATCGAATCCAAAAGCTGAACTTGTTGAATTCAGAAACTTGGTTTGTATGGTCTATGTTTGTGATTCAATTTCGGGCATCAATCATAAACATCAAGTGGAAACGGTATAAGGATCTGATCGTATGAGGAATCCGCTAGACCCAAAAGTTTTTTGGTCGTCTGAAAGCTCAATCTATCGAATTGCTTGCCTAGCATTCAGTTTTTGTTGTCTCTCTAGAATTGAAAAGATCAGTTTCGAAAAAATTAATAGCAAGTATGATGCGGATTCCTTAAACATCAGTTTAAGGAATCCGCTGCATGAAATTCGAGTTTGAGTTTGGAATATTATGCTCGTGTGATTCATATGGGAGTAACTTTTTTTCGAGGACTGTGCACTGGTTAGTAGAACAACCTCAATGCTGGTCTTTTCAAATGATTTTTGGCTTTCAAGTTCCACATATTTGGCCAACTAAGTACGAAGTTTTCAAGTTTTGATATATCTTATTCCTCAGAATATTATCAATACATATTATGTGCATTCTACTATTTAAGCTTCTGCGGAACAAATTCTTGACTCAATTGATGCAATGTTCCTTATGGAACATGTGGATTAGATCTGATGACCCATGAGGGATGTACATCTTATAGCATAGTGGAGCAATCTTAAATCCCTTATGTTAACGTTATCAGTTTGAGCAATTTGCTCAAGTTCTATGTTTGTTATAACACGCAAAAGAGTTTAATTTTAAAGCATGTAATTTTTTGATGATTAGGTGACTCGTCTTTTAGCATGTGACCTTGGTTGCATTCGGATTGGACTAACCACATAATTAATAAAATAAATGTATTAAATAAATGTTTTGGGTTGAACTCTTAAATTTTCTGACGAGGTATACGGACAAGCAATCTAACATTTATTTTGGGCTGTTTCATTTTTATGGGCATCTGTATAGGGCCCATGACCTTGCGTCACTAGATGAGTATGTCTAGATCTAACTTAGGATGGCGCATTAATGTATAACGGTCAGTAAAATCTAAACGATGCAATATGTTTGCATTTGCAGGTTGAACGACATGTATAACATATGTGGTTTAATACTTGATATATCCTATCAACTTCTTCCTATTAAACCACAATCCGGTTATTTGAGTAACTTAAAGTTTTTATCTTGGTCAGGTTTGAGTTGTAGTCCACAAATGGACCTTTTTATTCGTATTCTTGAAATTATCTCATAAAGTTGCACGATACCTCTTGTTTAATACTTGATCATACACCCAAAGAAGATGATTATGTGTTAAAACAAGATGTTAAACATGGTTAACATATGATTGAGAGATAACCGTCATTAGGATCTATATACCCTAAGGTGGTAGATCATTTATGTTTGGTTTAATTCTCAGATCCGCTACTATGTTGAAGATTTACAATTGCAGGTCATGCATTCGATCCAAAGGCGTTCGCATGATGATGCCTGTGATCTCTTAGATGTATACTCATATAGTTTTAGAGTGTACACTGACTACTCTTTGATCAACAACACTAGAGTTTCTTTGGGAGTTCTTATACTTCATAAATTGAGGATTAGATGGGAAGATTTGCTTCACTATTATATTAGGAGTGCCAATTATGGGGAAATTTTTATTCGTGCACATATTCAGCCTAAAGATGTTTGTGTGATATTGGGATCTTCTGTATCTGTAATTGTAAGTTTTGCAAATTACACATCATCATTGTTTTATTAAGCACTATCATTTGAGAGTTTTATATTACATGTCAAGCATATTACCCAAAGAAGTTTGTTTGATTATGCTGGCATTAGCCATTTCCACTCTTAATAGTGCAAGTGTGTGAAATCTATTCTTGCTATCAGTCAGAGAAATATATTCTATTTATTGCATATGTAGAAGATAATCTTAAATCATCATAAGGTGTCTTTGTTCATTTATGCTCTCCATGCTCAAGTGGTAATTAGTCATGTAACTGTAATATTACCAAGCATTGATAATTACAAGAATTGTTCCACAAACAGGACTAAGGTATTTAGGCATATAGCATAAAATTAATTATATTAATTCCATGTATATCATGTGACTATCATGGCATTCAGAATTTTCAGACATGTAACATGAAATAAATTATATTAATTCCATGTTGTTCTTGGCTTATATTGACTCATGTGTATGCATTGTGATATTAACTTCTATGTTTATTAACAATATAGTATCACAAGAGTCTATATTGCAATAGAGCGTATGAAACAAATGATAAGGTAGTCTCATCATTGTTTTAAGGTTTTTGTCCATGTGTCTTTTATGACATAAAGTTCTAATATGAATATTAGGAGCTTATCCATTTGTTCAGTGGGAGCATTAAGGCTCTATATTTGGAGTTAAGTAAACTGGACGCGGTTTATCGTTACAAGAACACATTGGTGTTTTATGTATGACTTCATGTTATCAAAGTCTCAAAGATAGTGTCAATCTTAAGCGAAGGCTTGGGTTATTAAGTTGAGCTTTAAGATATGTCCTAGGACACATATTGTACATCACGTGACATAAAGTCAAGACATATGACTTGGTTTATCGTAATCAAGTGATCTTCTCAATCGTACGTTGATACATATATGATAAAATCATGTGACCGACAAGAGGACAATACATGACGTTTTCGGTTGGGTATTATCTATTTGTCACACTACAATATTAAATTAATGTTAGTAGAGTTTAGAAGTTTGTGACCATGGAAAGTCCTATGTTGTAACAAGAAAGATGCAATTTCTGTTATGATCATAAACTTGAGACTCTATGGGACTGAGTGCAGACCAATGTTTTTATTATTGACGTCTAACATTTCCAAAATAGTTAATTACCCCGTTTGTTGTGTTTATTTCAAAAACTAAAATTGTTTTCTAAAATTTTGGTCTTGTCTCTATGCTCAAGTCAAAGGAAGAAATAGAAGTTTATTAAAAATGCAGGCAGGTTCAGCCGAGAAAGGAGGACACAGACGAAGGCCGGGGATAGATGGACGATTGATGGGGAGTCGTTGGTGAGGTCGAGAGAGGCTGGGGAAGGTCGGGAAAAAGGTCAAAGATGATCAGAATCCGACCCCGCAAGTGGTGATGTAGGTCGACAAGGATTTACGAATCGAAAATTGATCTTACCATATGATCTGTTTGTGAATTATTGTGCCAATTGACCGTACCTCTAGTTGTATCTATGGAATACGTAGTTAGGAAGATTTATATGAATGGTTATTATATCTTATATTAGTTCTTATATCAAATCTTTGAGATCTTGAAAAATATATCTAGCTTATAAACGATCCGATCGTTAGATATTATTTAATTCGTTTGTTTAAATAATATCGTTATCTTAATATAAATCAATAACTGAATGCTAATTAAATCTTGTTAATTAAATTGTAAAAATTTAGGGATATTACAATTATACACTTCTGCATAAGTTGCAATATCTAGCATTATTTGAGTATTAAGATTCTTGCAACCTCGTGTGCCATATTGATATAATCTGTCATTACTGTTGAGGCACTAATAATGTACATAGGCGGTATGCCTCCTATACTAACCTTGAGCCTGTAACAAGTAGAATCCGAGTATGACATCGAGACTGCTGCCATCGAAACAAAAACATTATACTCCGCTTTCTTTTACATTCAGCATATCGTACATGGTTGTTTTCTCTCAATCCATTTAGTCGGGGAACAACTATTTGGAAAAGATTTTTGCTATTTCATTTGCAAGTAAAGCATCATGGTTGGTACCTTTTAGATCTTGATATATATATATATATATATGGGCTACATCAACCGCAGTCAAGCATGATTGTAGCCTTCATAAATTCAAAAGTAACTCTTATATTTCTAAAAATTTGAAATAATTAATTTAAAATAATTTTGTGAGTGTAACTGCACTGTTGATACAACTTCTTTTTTTCCCTATATATATTGTAAAGCCTCATGGCTTGTGACGTTTTAGGTCTTTTTTTCATTAAAGCTCTACCTCCATAGGGTCTTAGGTTGTTTTAAATTGTTTCTCTTTTTCTTTATATTCATAAAATATAAAAGTTAGTGTGAATCTTCCATTAATTATTATTTTTGAATCGTCATCTATCTGTATTAATTCGCTTCAATAGTGAAAATGATCAACTCGATTTGTTGTGTAAAACAAAACTAATAATGAGTACTTTTTTATGTTATCGAAATGAAGATATAGAAAAAAATCATTATTTCAACATCGTCAAAGATACTCATAATTGATCTTGTTTTATGGAGAAAATTGTGTTGATCATTTTTCACTATTGAGTTGAATTAATCTGAATAACGATTCAAAAATTATGATTAATAAAAAATTTATATTAATTTTTATATTTTTAAAAATATAAAATAAAAGTAGAAGAAAAAAACCCTAAGACGCCACGGGGTGTGACACTTTACAACAAAGAGAAAAACAAATGCATGGGTAAAACGCTATGGCCGTGACGCTTTAGGCCATGTGTAAATCGTCATTAGCGGTGACGCTTCCTTCGTAGTTTCTAAATATCATTATTTCATTTCCAAATAGCAATTTCGATCATATCACACAATTCTGATCCGACTCATACTGTTTTATTCATATCAAATTGAACTCCTCCGTTTCATACATATGTGTGTTAATGCATTGAATTGTCATGTCCGCTGACTGCATGAAGTAATTGCATGTCAGCGTATCATCAACGTTACACCTCGAACATTATGCTTCGAATACTTGATCATCACCCGGGCTATATAACGAAGACAAAACCACATGACATGCAATGCAACAACCCCGGAGACCATAGGTTCAAATCCAAGCGCAGTACAAAGCTTGCACCAGAAAACCAAAAAGGACCCAATAAGCCTGATACAAAAGAACTTGATGTTGTTCAAATCACACGTATAAGTACTTGAATGGACCATATCCTATGAGTTCTAACCTTATAAGGTGGTCCAAAAAGATAAGCAAATCACTCCACTCTAAAATGGGAAAGCTGGTTCACTGGGTACTCATCTGATATGAGCTCAAAGTACAACCTTTTATTGATCTGATCATCTTGTATGTATGTGAGAGATAGATGGATGCATGATCATATTGCAGAGGTTGTTTGTGGTGAGGTAGTTAAAGGATCCCTTAATTTCTCAAGGCAGCAACGCCCAACAGGGTTGCCTTGCCCTCAAGGTCATCAGCAATGTGGGCTCAATGAAGGATCTGTTGTCCCAATTAGTTTCATACTTCTACACTAAACCAAATTTGTACTTGCCTATGTCTGTTACAAGTTTCATATCTGTTCTCAGAAGATTCTGTATCAGCAACACGTCTAAGGCCCTTTTAGTTCTGTGACGACGGGCTCCCGGTGTATCAGCATTCAATGATAAGATACACTCACAATTCAAAACATTACATGTTTGTGACTATAAGATTAAGTTGTTTCTAGTAAATTGTACTCAGTCGGTCCCTCGCTCGCGTTTAAGTATATGCTTCATGTCAACGAGGTATGTTTATGTTTTAAGGGCGACCTTGGACATGCTTAGCTTAAACTTGAATTGTATCATGGGCCTGTTGAGAGTACAAGACCATCTGTACAGGCCCATCAAGTAGTACTAACTTTGTTAATTTTGGTGGTTCCTTTTTCATATAGGTTTTCTTTGCCAACTTGCAATGAATTGTAACCTTCAAACCATAGAGAGCCATGAATGGCCATTGCCCACTTCTTTTCTTCCTTTAATGATCTTTTCCACTGGTTTTGTTTTCTCAAATGAATGATAAAAAACAACTAGCTAGGTACCTCATATCTTTCCGTACCATTTTGGACCATAAGTAGGCATGTTCTTGTGACTTCGACTAATTCACGTTCGAGAAAACCGAGTTACTTCGACTAATTTCAATTCGAGAAAACTGAGTCGTTCGTCGATGATAGTCCAGCTGAATAAATCATATCATTGATCTTCTACTATTAATTTGAATTTTTAATATATTTTATTGTTAAAAATGATATCAAATATCTATCATCTTATAAGACAATAAGAAATACTCATGATTCTCATTGAAATGATCGATGGAGTTTATCCATAAATCAATGTGGTAACGGAAAGTCCTCCATTTTTCTTCATTGGCAGGACCATTATCCTGTGTGTGAGATCGATATCCCTCATCATCGAAATAAACGTTTCCGAAGAAGACTGACGACTTTGTTGGTAAGTGTATAGGTTACTCTTAATCTTTATAGGTATTTATATAGTTAGCCCCTACAACTTTCTACGGCAAAAGTTGTACGATGGCCGCGAGGTTGGGATAAAATTGTCTTAGAAAATGGGTCAGTCGGCACATATCTTTCCACCCTTAAAGTTCATAAAATCTCTCTATCAAGAGAAGAGAATTTGGTGGAAACTGTCAACTACAAAGTCCACACACTACGCCATTTTTTCTCGACCATTAACATTACATTCTGAGCCCATAATTTTTGCTCAAGTACAGAACAGAACATGTATCCGGCCGCGATGTTCTCGCGTCATCATCATGATATGGAAAGGTGCAATCCCCCTAGGCTAGCACATTTCCTTTTGCATGAACCTAATATTCACAGAATTCATAGATTTTCCTATAGTTGAACAAATCGTTACATCATGTTTGAATCATTAGTGCTGAAATATTCAGCAGATATCTATCAATGATAGTCCTAACGTAGTTTATAAATACTTCCATGAGATTTGTTTATATCTTGATCGACTGTAGGATTTTTGACAGCGCTACAACGCACAACGAGTAAGATACACGGAGATAAAAGGATACATCGCAATAGTAGCTAGTTGCTTGCTGCTCTTGATTATTGATCATATATTGTTATACAATAGTAGAAACTATTCACAAAGTCACTCCTCACAAATATGATGGCTTAGCATTATCCATACTACAGAAATACACTGTACACATGCATGCATCTTGTAAAGGTATGGCTGTATAGAGTGATATTGCGAGACTTTAGATATGAAAAAAGGTTAACTTTGTAGTATATAAAATCAATTTTTATTGTCATATTTTTCTACAAATAGAAGAGTTATTTATTATTGAATTACATTGCCTCTTCTTAACTCTATCTTTTTAATTGTATACACGTATGTGTTCAAATCTATTACCTCAACAATTCCATGTATACAATAGGAACAACGCGTACATATATGCTCTATCAGTATCATATTAGGCAATGTCGGACAAGATAATAAAGTGGATTCAAAGTCAAACATTGGGATTACTCATTCAACAACAGTGATTTGAATATATTCCTAAATTGAGACAGCTCATATCATAGCATCAAATTACCGATTGGCTTCTATTTGTCCAACAAACACAAATGATTGTTTTAATATTTTTAAGTTAAAAATTTATCAAAATTATGAAGATTATAAATAAATTAAAACAATCCATATGTGTATGTATATCGATACGGAGAAAGTAGAAATATTTATCCTAATATATATGCAAGAACATTTGTGTGCATCACATATCTACTATTATATACTAAGGAAAAGTAATTGAGGCTGTAGTTTTGTCGAATGTTTATACATTTAGTCTTTTTTATCAAGTGAATAAATTATCTAAATAGTTTCTTAAAATTGAATATTTTTAGATTTAGTTTTTTTTACCAAAAAAATCTATAATTACTTGTGTATACTAAACAAAAGTGTTTGAGATTGTATCTTTGTTTGAAATTTTTTAGGTGTTATAATTTTGTCGGATATTTTAGATTTAATATTTAATTTTATGTAGTGAATCAACCGTCGGATTTATTTTTAATTGAATCAAATAGTAGCACTTTTTTTTGAGTAAAACAATATCGTATAAAATTGAAAAATCTCAATTATCTTATAAAATAGATATCATAAAAATAAAGCTTTTTTTGTTTTACATTTTATTGAAATCAAAGTTAGCTCTCAGTTTTTGGATACTAATCAAATCCATTTATTTTTGTTCCGTGTATAACAACACGGGTGCACAAACTAGTTATTTCTAAGTTTAATATCTCCGTCCCATAATAATCGTAATGTTATCCTATTTGATCAGTCTCAAATTTTTTTTAACATTTTCTCTTTTGGTAATATTTTAACATAAAAAATATCAAATCAATCTCATCTGTTACATTACACTCATTATTTTCTTTCATAAGTGTTACAACAAACTCATTATCATAAAAAAAATCTTTCTTTGTCAAAATACACATAAATTAAACACTTGTATAAATTTTAAAGTCAAAACGTTTTAATAAATATAAGAAAAAAGAATATTACCATTAGGCAAAAGATGTTTGGTGTTGCGATCTGTATGAATATGCCTCTTCTATTTGGTTAGAAATTCCAAGTAATGGAATTTCTTTTTTTTTTTTCTTTTTATTGTTTTTTTTAAAGAAGCTCATTGCGAGCATTTCATTGCTAGATGTCAAAGGTACATATATCAGTTATAAGTGACGGGAGTATGGAACCCCATTCACCCATTCGATGACAATTCGTCGCATAACATGCCATCTCATTGGTAGCCCTATTGGACTCCTTATGGACCGAAGAGCATTGAAACTAGGTCAAACTGCGAGCTTAAACTACACAGTCGTCAATGAAGATTCCCGTCACAGATAGATCATCTTTTCCACTTTGCAACATTTTTATAACCATCTTCGAGTCCGATTCGATCATGATGTCGTCCCGATTCTCCTCCTTTGCAAGTTCCAATCCAAAATGGATTTCTAATACTTCACCCGTTCTCGAATTGACTATTTGGTCGAAATTATCCTCAAGGACTAACACCACCTTCCCTTCGTGATTTCTCATTATTGCCTTGACATTCGTAATCCCTTCACTACAAAAAACTTAATCTTTTTACTATCGTTTTAAAATGTCGGTTGTAAATTTAAAGATTGAAATGATCGTAAAAAAACTTACGACTGAATATAAAATCCGCAGCAAAACTTACGACCGAAATGATCACAAATAATAATTAACGACCGAATCGTGGTTAAGTTTTATTTCTAATAGAACGAGACCTGTAACCCTCATTCACTTCTTTCCTCCCCGTTTCCCATATTTACCCCAAAACCACCACCGATGACAACTAACTTCCCACCGCCACCACCGATGACCACCCTTGCCTTCGGCTTCCCTACCACCCTCACCTCCCTCGCCGCACATCCCATCGTCGACGACATGCCCTCATTCACTTCCTCCTCCCCGTTTCCCACATTTCCTCCAAACCACCACCACCGACAACCCACTTCCTTCCTCCACCACCGACGACCACCACTTCCTTCGACCTCCCTACCACCCTCACCTCCTTCGTCGAATATCCCACTACCAACGACCTCTGCCACTGCCATACTATTAGGTACCGCCCGACATCCCACCATCGTTGCACTTCCCCTACCAGCCATAAATCTTGCGAGTGTAGCTCTGACGAAGTCCGGCGAGGGAAAAGGGTTCCATCCCACAACCATTGGGCAAGCACACTCATAGATCCACAAATGTATAATTTATTTAACTTAATCTCTAAATTGATTTAAATTTGATTCATTTAACTTACGATTTGCTTTTATTGTTGTGTTTGTTAATGAATTTGTGTTGGTTATGGTTGGTGTGGGTGATGGTTGGTTTAGGCAATGGTTGGTTGTGGCGTTTGTAAGTGGTTTGATTGAGTTAGGTTTTTGTTTGAGGGTGATGTGGTTGATCGAGTATTGATGGTTTGTTGATGGTGAGGATAATTTTTTAGACGATGGTTAAGATTGAATTAATGTATGAATTGGTTTAGGGTTTGAAAAATTAGTGTGATAAAAAAAAATAGAGCCAAGATTAATTATGAAAAATTATTGTCGTTTGTTTAGACGAAAAGAGTCTACTGTCGTAATTTATGACTGAAAATAGAACTCGATCGCTACTTATTTTGATATCAGATCTAGATCAAATTTTCTATCTTATTGGTTGTTTATGATCTATCAATATTAGTGTATATGGTTCTAAATTTATGATTTTATGTATGTAAAAGTAAGGGTTTTGATATAAATGAGGGGTTGATTGGTTGTTTATAATCTATCATAATTAGTGTATGAGGTTCACTAATTTCTGATTTCAATTGATTTATGCACAGAAAGATGGGGTCAAATTTATCATGGTTTATGATAGATTCTGAATGTATGAGCACCTTATCGATGGATATTTGGACACTGTGTTGCTTAGAAATTTCAAAAAGTTTGTGAACTTCATCCTTGAGAACCAGATTTTCAATTATCCCGGATACTTGAGATGCCTTAGTGTCAAGTGTCATAATAAGATATATCAAACGACGGATGAAGCGATAGTGCACTTTTATGAGGGGGTTATGTCCGATTACTAGATATGGACACAATAGGGTGAGGCTGAGCAAGTGGAAGTCTTAATAACGATGCGCTCAAATCCGTATGAGGATATGGTTATGGATGGGTTTGGGCCTGGTTTTTCCAGGGTTGTAGATCACGAGACGATGAAGGATTTTGATGACAGTCTATTGATACTTCCAAGTATTTCTTTGATATGCTGAGTGGTTCTAAGGAGCCCTTGTATCTTGGTTGTAGAGTGACCCAATTAGAGGTTGTATTCAAGTTGTTGAATATCAAGTGTGAGTACAACATACCGCATAGGGTAACTAATGCCATTACGGCGTCGTTGAAAGATATTTGTCTAGAAGATAATGTGATGACGGACACATTATACACCACTAATTGCCTGATGAGAGGCATCCGTCTTCTTGTTAAGAAGATAAACATATGCCCCAATGGTTGCATGCTATTCTGAAAGGATATACAGAATTTGAAGATGTGTTCCAATTGTGGGACACAAAGGGAGAAGGTCAAACTTCGGGGTAAGAAGCGCCTTGCTCATAAGGTGCTACGATACTTACCCATCACCCCGAGGTTACAGCATTTGTATGCAACCAAGGGCATAGCCGATGTGATGTCTTGGCATGCCAGCTACCAAAGCTTTGAGGACGTGATGTCTTATCCCTAGGACAGTGAAGCTTGGAAATATTTGGATAAGGAGTTTCCTTGGTTCTCTACTGAACTTTGGAACGTTCGTTTGGGGCTATGCACCGATGGGTTTGCTCCTTTCAAAATGTCTGGGGCTGAGTACTTATGCTGGCATGTGATGTTGACTCCGCATAATCTTCCATCGGGGCTATGCATGAAGACTCCATACATCATGCTTTCCATGATCATTCCAGGGCCGAGGAGTCTGAAGGGGAACCTGGATGTTTACTTGCAGCATTTGATCGAAGAGCTGACTCATCTATGGATGTTTGGTGATGCCACTTACGATATTTATCTGAGGGAGACCTTTCAGATAAGGGCAGCATTGTTATGGACATTTTGTGATTTTTCGGCTTATGGAATTCTTTCTGGTTGGAGCACAGCTAGAAGATTAGCATGTCCTTAATATATCGAGTATACCAAATCTTTCACTCTGAAGAATAGTAGAAACCAGATATGGTTTGAGCCAATAAAAGTGGGTTCTCGAAGAATAGGATTGATTATGATGACTCGATCCCTATCTATGAAAGTGATGAGATGCGTGCGTGTGTGTTCTCTTGCAATCCCGATTACTTCCATGTCACTCACAATTGGAGCATTTTTTTGGCAATTGTCATATTAGCATAAGTTGTTAATTAGACATAATCTTGATGTCATACAAGTTGAGAAGAATGTATTGGACAATCTATTTCACGCCGTCATAGATGAAAAAGGAAAGGCCAAAGACCGAAGTTGGTGTTGAAAAGATTGAAAAATACACGAGGCATCGAGGAAACGGTTATGCACGAGGCTCCTTATGTGTTGGGGAAAAAGGTGCGAAGGGTGTTATGTGAATGGATGAGAATGCTGAAGTTTTTCGATGGATATGCGTCCAATTTGAGACGCTGTGTTTGTGACAAGGAATGGTGTTTGAAGGGTTTCAAAATTCATGATTGTTATGTTTTAATGCAAAGGTTGCTTCCAGTAGTTTTCAAGGAATTGTTGTAGCATCATGTGTGGAAAACCTTCAATGAGTTGAGCTTATTCTTCAGAGATCTGTGTTGTAATAGTATACGTCGTGAGGACATGGAGAGATTGGAGATGCAGATCCCAGAGATTCTATACAAGTTGGAGATGTTATTTCCTTCAATTTTTTTCATTTCTATGGAGCACTTGCCTTTGCATCTTTCACATGAGACAAAAATTTTCAGACCTGTGCATTATATGTGGATGTATCCTGTTGAGAGGTATATGTAATTAAGCAGTATAGAATAATTTTTCCTCTATTAGAGGTTTTTTTTGAACTAATGGTCGTTTAAGGGTTTCAAATTATGAATGATATCTTTCTTCAAATTTCTGTTTCACTTGAAATGTAAAATTAGTAACAAGTCACATATCGAGGGCTCCATTTATGAGACATATCTTATAAAGAAGTAGAGCAATATTTGCCAACATTATTTTGGGAAAAAGATGGATACAAAGGCTTGAAATCCCCCGCGCAACTGTGGTGCTTCAAATGAACCTGATGATCCTCATCTGCCAAGTGTGTTTCACACGCATGGGGGATATGCCACGAGGAAGAGGAGAAAGGGTACGTTATCTGTGTAAGATCAAAAAGCCGCTCATATATTTATTCTATGGAATTGTGAGCAAATTGCTCCTTTTGAGAGGTGGAAACCAACAGGAATTTTACTAATTAATTTAGAAAATTTTCTCATATATCAAGTGTCGTAAATCATAGATTATTGAGTAAGAAATATTGATAACGTGGAATTTAAGTTTCGTTCAAAACGTTTGGAACAGATTTGAAGATTTATGGCCTTCATGGCTTCAAAACTTTGTAAGTAGAATGAGTTTTGAATCATACTGAATTAATTAGTATTCCTTTACAATTGAAATTCTCGTCATCTCCATTCCTTTCGAATGTAGGTTTTAAATAATCTTGTTGATGACTTGGTTCATAGTCTTGGTATATAACCAGCTGTTCAAGTGTACAAGTATTCGCAATACTATGTGAATGGATTTTTTTTTGAACATACGATTATGGCTCAAAGAAAGCCACCATGAACTGTGGAGTATATGTTAAAGTCGATGAAGTTGATTATTATTGAAATTTGAGAGAGATCATGGAGTTACAGTATGTGGGGGATCGATTGCATTTATGAAAAGATTCTTTTCAAGTGTGATTGGTTTGACTCTGACAAAGGCCTCAATGTACACAACAAATACAAGCTGATTGAGATTGACAGTGTGAAGAAGTATCGTGGGGGCTATGATCCTTTCATATTGACAAATCAAGCTATTCAAGCATGCTATGCTCTCTATCCTAACCTCACCAAGACTCGAGATCATTGGTGGGTAGTATTTAGGATGAAGGCGTGAGGAATGATTGATGCCTCAATTGAAGATGAAGCTTTTCAAGAAGACACTTCTCATATAGGTGTCTCACTTGTGTTTGATGACGATAACCTCGAAGATGACCTCGAGGAAGAGAAAATTGAAGATGACGAGGAAGAGGAAGAGAATGAGGATGAGGAGGCAGAGGAAGAGAATATGGACAACGAGGACATGGAAGAGGATGAGGATGTCGATGACGATGATGATGAAAATGATTAAAGTATAGACCTATGCCTATAAATTCTAGATATATAGTGAAAACTTATACATATAACAGCATAGGTTTCTCTTTGTCTTTCTATATAACTCTTTCATTCTCTTCTCAATGTGTTGATTATAAGTTTTTATTTGTTTTCTTTTTCACTTATAGATATCACGAAGAGATTCTAGGAGGGGTAGGGATGATTTTTATCATTCACAGAGGGCTACAGGCAAATTTCATAAGTTCAATTTCCTTTCTTTGAATTTTCATTCATCTTTTAGATGTTAAAGGTATGCAAATTTTTGAAATGTTCAACAATATTCTTAAAAAAAATATAGATAAGCGATCGGTGATTCATCCCCTTAGCAGACGATGCCATGGAAGAGGTAGGGATAATTTTCACGAGATCGGACTCGATGAGGAGATGGAGGATGTTAATACATAGGAGCCGATGCCTATGCCTACCTATGGACGATTGTCTCGCGATCGAGGGACCATCACCATAAAGAGCTTATTGCTAGAGGAGGCGTTGCTCATCGATCGTCTACTCCACCAGCACCTCCATGACGAGATTCAGCATCACCATCACTGATTCCTCCATCATCTGCTTCACCATCGGTGCCTTCTCCTTATAGCTCATCATCCCTATCAGCAGCTGGGACTGATGATGAGTATGTTGGTGGATATCGTCTAAGGCTTACATTAGACCCCGATGGTGGTCTTTGGTATGTATCGTCATGACGATCGAGTTCATGACAACGTGCACAAATTGAAGTAAGCTGTACATAAGGGGAAAAAGATCCTCTGGTGCGATGACAAGACAGAGGAGGCTTTTAAGGTACTGTGAAAGTCGTAACAGTTTCAAGACAGATCTCAACATTCTAAAGAGAACATGAATAAAGAAGAGGCAAAGCATTCACACTGATCAGTGTCTACGGTGAGTGTCACCTTAAAGATAGTAACTTATTTAATCAGGCAAATTTAATTATGGATGAATTTATTTCTTTAATTCTGGATAAATTGATTATTTGTTTGTAGAAAAAGGTGTTGAAGAGAAAATCGAAGAAAATTGAGATTTTTGAGAAGACACACACAAAAAGAAAATCGAAGTAGACTACGGTTAGTTTTAATGTTTTTTTTTAAAGATTGTAGATCCTAATATGTTTTTCAATCATATGGAAAGTATCCGAGTTATATATATATTAGGCTCAGTACTCCATATTGAAGTAGGAGGTCATGGATCGACTGTTTGAGGAGACACCAGCCTGATATAGAGCCAACCGAGGAGGAGAACAGTGACGCACAGAGCCAGGAGTACCTCCAGGCGGTTGGGTACAAAAAAGGGCACGTGTATTGTCTTAGGTCCGTTAGCTCCATGTTCTACTCGAAGGACACAATGTCCTCGAGTGGAAAGGGGTCTTCCTTGGTCGATCCACTTGAATTCGTCGAGTTGACAGTACACATTAACGAGCTGACATAGTTGGTCCAGCTATTGTCACAGCTTTATCAATGCTGTAACAACCCGGTTGATCGACCTCCTTACCAGTCTCGGGCTCCACCGTCCCTTCCTGGCATGTCCTAGAAGACTTATGTTTTCTAAACTTGGATGTTTCGTACTTTTTGTTGGATGTTTTTCTCCTATTGGAGGATAGTTTATATAACTTGTTTAATTGAAATTATGATATGTAATTTACATATATGGTTGGTGTTTGATGTTGGTTTGACACATAAAAATGTATTTTGGGCGTATGGATATGTGTACAGTAGGCGAGGCTCGAATTCTGCTACTTTTCCCTCAGAAACAAGTTTTGTGATGGCCAAATATCATTTTCTCGCTAACATGCGACGGATTTTGTCGCTAACTTACGAAGGATTTCGTCTCAAACATATCCATTCCAGGAATAAGGCTTTGTGACGGAAGAATGGTTTCCGTCGCTATTTAGCGACTACTATTCTTTTCGTCGCAAAGCCTATGGAAACACAATCTGTGACAAGCTTTCCTGTAGTGTCTAATTTACGATAGATCCATAGCTAATCTGTGACGGATTCTGAATCATCAGTCACTAAATCAATTTGTGACTAGGTATTTTGCGACAGTCACTTCCAGTCGCAAATTCATCGCTAAACACTGTTTACGACAAAAATGGCTGTCGCAAATGGCCTGGATTTTTTTGTGCTTGCATTCGGTTAGCCACATCAACATTCACCTTTGTTGAATGAGGTAGGGGGCGAGTCCATTTGACAATTGAAGCACTATGGTCTCCAAAATTATTCTCAGTTTTGTTTTAACATACTAGGTTGTACTCCGTATATGATTCACTATTAATTGGTAAACAAGATATTCTGGCCTTGCCGGGGATCAATGGACCATATTATTCCTATTTAACCACATGCCACTAAGAATGGTACCAAATTGAGCAGTTTCCGCAGGAGACATGACATCCAGGTTTTGCCAGAATTAGGTTTTGAAGGTGTCCAATGTCGACAGATGGATGAAATTTGTTGATGAGAAGCTCCATATTCTTTTTGCATATTCATAGGTACCCAAGGCATGGACTGTGGTTTCAGGCTCTTGAGCGGACATAGGACAATGCCTGTCTATTTCCATTCCTCTTTTTAGGAGGTTCGAACGTGTCGGGAGACATTCACTACAAGCACGCCAGAGGAGGAAGGATCCGGGGAGGCACTTCCAATTTCCAGAGATTACGGCAATATCGGGATTCATTTTGATCTGAAGGGTGGTATAGAAATCGATGCCTGAAAGCCAACTTATAAGCACTTCACACTGAATATTCTCCATTCTTCTCTAGACTCCTTGACCATCTGTAACGCCCTAATTTTTCATCCCATATTAATACAAATAGCGTCACTATATATGCATATTAACCAATAATATTATCAAATATAATGGAAACTTCTCATTTATTATATATTTTACTTATTTCATAAATCATAATACAATATATGCATATTACCATCATAACCTATATCACACCTACCCGTCGTCTCTAATACCTGAAAACACAAAGAAGAGAAAAAACACAAAAAATAGTAACTGTGAGTCATATGAGCTCAATAATGTGTCAGCCCCTTTATCAGGGGTTAACAAGAGAAGAAGAAAAGAAAAAAAAAAAAAGAAAAATGACCACTTCTTTCCTTTGTTTTAGTACTCTGAAACTTATCATATCAATTCGACATTCATAATTATCATCTTAAAAACACAATAAAGATAGACAATATATATTCTCAGTGTTATAATTGTGTCCTTGATGAGACTTATTCAATTTCAACTTATCAAGTTTTATTCAGATTTAATAAACGGAACATCCATGATAGGGGATTAGTCAAACCGGAACCCATGGTTTCTTGTAGTGAGTTTCCCTCATACAAAAACGACCTCACAAGGTTGATGAAAAAATGTCCTCTCCAAGTCACTATATAACACATACGATAGACACAACGCTCTTTGTGTTTTATACTGCGGAGTTATCTCATCAATTATGGATTTATATCTCCTTCACTCACTCATCCTCTTTATACCAACAATCAAGGCATAACACAAACACACACATCATCTTATCATGACACACAATAGTTACAGTCAGTATTTTATGTCAGCCACATTTAATGACTACGTCCATAGATTCCAATACATATAATTACACTCAAGGTATAATAATACGCATCGTTACACACACTAAATCTAAACATTATCTTCTTATTAAAACTTCCCTACACATACGCTCGGCTTGTTCTTTATGTCTTAACGAGCGATGTTTTCAGGTCCTATAACATGATAGGATTCATATATCAATATATTTTCTTGTGAATGTTTGTTCATTCTTCGTGAAAACCATCATATTAATATTATGTGGTGATGGTGAGATTTGTAAAAGCGTTTGATACTTATTTTGATTGTGCATGATGATAATTTTATATATTGAATATCATTAGAGGTATTTGTGAATATTTGAAGTTATTTTGGGATCAAAACGATCATTCTTAATGGAGAAGGTTCTAAAACGGCATCCCGACCTCCGGGACGGACATCCCAACATCCGTGACGGACATTCCAACCTCTGAAACGGGTATCCCGGCCTCTGAAACGAGAGTTTCGGCCTTTGAAATGAGCTTCCCGACCTCTAGAACGAGTGTCCTATATTTTGTCCAACTTGACATTTTGACATATTTAAATCTATCTTATTATATAAAACTTTAAAAATTATTCTATAAAATTCTACATAAAGTAGACTTCATATATTACTAGTGAATTAAAGTTTACATCATAAAACTTTATCAATAATAGCAGTTAATTAGTTCAAATATATATTTTCTTATTGTTCAGATAGTTTGACCTTAGTTTTACTAATTTGCTCATAACTTTCTATATATATCTCCAAATAATTATTTGTAAACTTTTCTACAAACTAGACTTCCATACATATCCAGTAATATAAGGGTTGTCTCATAAATCTTACCATATAATTTCATATCAATTCACAAAACCATCACTACAACAAGTTTTTTACAAATTGATATATCCGTACATTTTGATTTATATCTTAAGATTCTCAACTTTGAATCATGATTTGTTAACTTTGTTAGAAACTGCACATATGAGAATTTAACATATATTACTATCAAAATTTATCAAAGAATGTATAATTTTTCACAAAATTTCTAATCAAGATGATTATCTTTTCTTAGTAACGGTGAAGTTTCCTCGTCCCACTTGTCTTATCACCTAACTTCTCCTCTTTATATCAAATTTCTCCTTCTTTTTTTCTTTTACTTGATTCTAATCTTGCATGGTAAGACATGTTTTATTTTATGTTTGTAAGAAATTTTCAAAAAAGAAAAAGAAAAAGAGATCTTGTATTTATAGGAAACTAAATCACTTAAAATAGTTTAAGTGAAAAATTAGAGGATATTTAGTGAGTAATTAGTGGATAATTAATTTAATGTACATGGAGTAGAAATTGACATAAAGAAAAAAAAATCAAATTTAAGTTTAGGTCATTTTCGTATAAATATAATATTTTCGTATTAATATCATATTTTCCCGTGTTTATGTATTAGGGTCTTTTTTCATTCATATTTTGCATTATTTTCCTATTATATAGTCAAATAAGCCCTTTAACTCCGTAAAATAAATTATAACATAGGATAATTTACTATTCATTTTAATTATCATGAAAATAAATTTTTACTTAATTTTTCAGATGCTTATACCATCATTCATCCCTTTTGACCAAATCAATTAGAATCTTTATAATTGCATTAGTCACTTCTGTTGGAAAGGTTGTCCTGATTCGATCAGATTTATAAGAGCATGAGTTATGGTCAATGAGATCGGCCACACACCCATCCATCACTACATCATTGGACGACCATGGAATACGGAACTGAGGTAAATCAGGAACCCAAGGATCCTCATAAATCTGAACATGATGCCCATAGCCAATTTTTTTGATCAGACCCGGTCCTAATTTTTAAAACGGTATAGATGGGATCGTGTATATAGAACACGCCAAGTGAATCATTACATTAGTTTCCTATTTATATGATGATTACAACGGCCATATTCTTATATTCTAATATTCTAACATCCCCTCTCAAACTCAAGGTGATTTCAAATTGAGTTTGTATAAAGAATTTAGATTGTTTAAAAGCTTGACGCTTTTGATGAAAAGGAGAAAAAGTGGAATGAAAACGAGAAAATTAACAGCAAATTATATGGTTTGACCGTTTTGACTTTCTCACTTCCCTTCCTTGTTTCCCTTCCTCTTTCTTTCCCAAATTGGACTCCAGCCGATGGTCATTGTAGCGTTGGGCTGGAGGATAGGTATTGGGCCTTGAGGATGGCTGTTGTGGCCATCTGGGTTGAGGTACAAGGAAGAGAAGAGGACATGCTGGGGATTTGAGTTTATCTCCTCTCTCAACCATTGTATGATACCTTCATTTCTCCAATCTTCTACAGGAGCATGGACGACCAAACAACGACGACAAGCGATGGTGTCAGACCAGTGTCGGTCAGGGCCCACTCGAGGGTGGACGTTCGGCTTCTTGTGGTTGGGGATTGAACCCAGAATTGGGGATTTAACTCAAATTTAATGATTGGGGATTGAACCCATAATTGTTTGCTCTGATACCATGTTAAAATGGTATAGATGGGATCGTGTGTATAGAACACGTCAAGTGAATCATTACATTAGTTTCCTATTTATAGGATGATTACAACGGCCATATTCTTATATTCTAATATTCTAACATGACCGTTTGACTCCTCTTTCATCTCACTTTCCTCTTTCTTTCAATGATAATCTACTGGCTCTAAAAAAAAAAAACGACGACAAGCAGTGGTGTCAAACCAGTGTCGGCCGGGACCCGCTCGAGGGTGGACGTTCGGCTTCTTGGAGGCTGCAGCGGCTGTTCTCCGGTGGAGGTTGGCTTGGTGGCCTCATCCGGGCTGGCTCAGGGTTGTTGTGGTCGTCGACGGTGGGACTTGCGACGGCGTGGTGGTATCAGCCTCGAGTGGCCGTGGATAGATGCACAGATCTCGTCCGGATCTCACTGCCGGTGGGACGACGATGGTCGTGGACAACTCGGTGGCTGTGGGTGCGACGCCACGACGGTGGAAGCGGAAGCTAGTGTGGTGGATGTGGTTGGGGATTAAACCCATAATTGGGGATTTAACTCAAAATTGATAGATGGGGATTGAACCCAGAAATGAGGATTTAACCCATAATTTGTGATGAGGATTGAACCCAAAATTGTTTGCTCTGATATCATGTTAAAATGATATAGATGGGACCGTGTGTATAGAACACGTCAATGAAATTATTACATGAGTTCCTAATTTATAAAACATATGCTATGGAATATACTACGGAATATGTCATTACAACGGTCATATTCCAACGATTATATTCTCCACTACAACGACCGTATTTGGCACTAATAATATTACAATATTATTTTAACATATCCTCTCAAACTCAAGGTGATTCTGAATTGAGTTTTGATAAAGAATTTAGATTGTTTAAAAATTTAAAAAGAAAAAAAAAGTGAAATCGAGATAGTAAACCGTAAATTGTCTGGTTTGACTGTTTGACTCCTCTTTCATCTCATTTTCCTCTTTCTTTCCCAAATTGGAGAGCTGATCTCCGGTGGAGGACAGGTCTCGGCGGAGCCGGTGGTGTTGACTTCTCTGAACGACGACACGATTCGAGGAGCTCAACAATTACCTGTTCAGGAAGACCATGGGGCCTGTGAAGAAGGCCATAGAGGACGCTGGATTGGAAAAGAACCAGATCGATGAAATTGTTCTCGTTGGTGGAAGCACCAGAATTCCCAAAATTCAACAGCTTCTCAAGGATTACTTCAATGGCAAGGAGCCTAACAAGGGTGTCAACCCTAATGAGACTATTGCTTATGGTGCTGTTGTACAAGGAGAAATCTGAGAGCAGAGAGCTCTCAGAGATGGAGAGGCGACGATGCGGCGGTGGATCTATGCGTTGGGTGGGCTCGATGGCTTGTGCAGATCCAGGCGGTTTCGGGTGGTTCGTTGGTATTGAAAGGAGAAGGAGGAATTTGGATCTGAATCGAAGTGAGTTTGGATCTGAATCGATTCAGGGTCTGACCTCATTGGCTGCGGATCTAAATCGATGGTTGCTTGGATGGTGAGGTGAGGTGGTCTTTGGATGGTGGCTTGGAGCAGAGCTGGCCGCGGATCTGGCCGTGGATCTGGCGCTGCGATAACCAGGTTTATCGAGTGCGAATCTCTCGATTGTCAGATTTTGCTGGAATTTGATTTTGCTGCGGTCGTGGGCCAAGGGGGGATTTGGTTGTTGATCTCAGAGATGGTGGTGGCTGACGGAAGCGGAAGCGGCCTGTCTTGACAATGAAGCCAAGGATTGTTTTGCGGTGGTGTGGGGATTGAACCCAAAATTTGTAGTGGGGAATATACACGAACCCAAAATATTGAACCCATAATTGTTTGCTCTGATACCATGTTAAAATGGTATAGATGAGATCGTGTATATAGAACACGTCAAGTGAATCATTATATTAGTTTCCTATTTATAGGATGATTACAACGGCCATATTAGAACACTCATATTTTTATATTCTAATATTCTAACACTAATAAAGATGTTGACTCGACAAGATTCATCTAGAGATAAGAAGGTCTCGAGGCAAATCCAGTTTCAAGCACTGAGGAACGGGGGTAATATCTAGCCTTAAAAACCAAGGCTGCCAAGTGTCCGATTTCCTCATCGGCCTCCATATTAGTTTTGTCAATGAGGCATCGTTGAAACATTTGAACTCACGAAAGGCGAGATCCCCGTTATCTCTTGGCATACATAGGCGGTTCCAACTTATCCAATGAATCCTCGCTCGATGATCACTAGAACCCCATCAGAACCGATTGCAGAAGCGGTTAAGGTCGTCAATGATTCCCTCTGGTAATAGGAAGCAAGACATAATAGGAAGCAGAACCCCATCGAAGTTCTAGTCAAGACTGCCTTGACTAGAACTTCCTTTTCGGCCATCGATAAAAGCTTGTCATCCTATCCTCGAAGAACACCATACATCTTATCTTTGATCCCGGAGAATATCAGCTTCTTTGATCGACCACACCAAGATAGCATTCCTAAATACATCCCCAGGTTGTCATCCTTCTTCATGCCGAGTATGCTCCCAAATGCCCGTCTAACCTCGTGCGAGGTGTTGGGGTTAAAACACACGATAGACTTGTCCTCGTTAATTTTCTGGCCTGAAGCTTTCTTGTATATTTGAAGAACTCTATTTAATTCCTGTGCTTCTTCGACCCTCGCACGGCCTAAAAACAGGTTGTCATCTGTGAACATAAGGTGATTGACTTTTGGGGCAGCTCGACAGACATTCATCCCTATCAGTCTCCCTTTCTCCTTAGAGTCCTGCAATAAAAATGATAATGTCTCAGCACACATTATGAAGATATAAGGGGATATCGGGTCTCTGTGCCGGATACCTCTAGATGGGATAAAGGGCTCCGTCGGCCTGCCAATCATCAGAATCGAGTATGAAACTGAAGAGATACATTTGGCAACCAAAGTCACTCACTGAACAGGGAACCTCATCCACGACATCACCTTTGCCACAAATTCTCATTCCAGCCTGTCGTAAGCCTTGACCATGTCTAGTTTGATAGCATAGATTCCCCTCGATCCACATTTCTTGGATTTCAGAGTGTGAAGACTTTCAAACATAACAATTACATTGTTCGAGATCAATCTGTCTTTGACGAATGCGCCTTGGGTATCAGAGATCACTTGAGGTAGGTTTTGACGTAGTCTGTTCGCTAGCACCTTTACGACCAGTTTGTAGACGACGTTGTAGAGACTTATAGGCTGAACTGAGTGGTTTTACGAGGGTTATCCACCTTCGAAATCAGAAAAACGAACGTGAAATTTATCTCACTCAAGTCTCCTTCCCTCCTCAAGTTACTTCGTACCAAATACTTAACAGAATCCCCTACTGTTTTTCATGCGTCCTATAGAATTGGACATTCAAACCATCCGATCTGGGCGATTTCGTTGTACCCAATTGATCTAGGGCTGCTTCTATTTCCTCATCTTCGAAATCCCACTGAAGCATCTCAAAAGCTTCATGAGTTAACTTAGTACCCCAACCAGCAAAAACCGACTTGTCATACTTCTGCTGCTGCGAGCTAAATAGGTCCATGTAAAAATCACGAAACATGGTCCGCAGCTGCTTAGTATTTGTAATCCACCGTCCTCTATTGTCTTCCAATCCACAAACCTTGTTCTGTCTTTGGAGGTAGCTGACATGGGAATGGAAAAAACTGGTGTTGTGGTCGTCCTCCTTGAGCCATGATACCCTTGAACGCTGAGCCCAGTACACCACTTCATGTTCCAACAATTCCTCCAATTGCGACTTAACAGGCCTGTATCCTCCATTACCACGGCACACATCCACTCCTCGACTCCTCGTAAAGGTCTGCTACTAGTTGTTGTGTCCTTTTGATGTTCGTTCTCGTCGCTCTAAATTTCACCTTATTCCACTTAGCAAGTGCCACACCGACCAGTTTCAGTTTTCATGGAACACTTGATGGAGCTATCGTTTCTACCAAACAACTGCGGTAATCTTATTCTTGAAAACAATCAACTCCGTAATTTTTCTAAATCGTTAAAACAAATAATAAAACTCGTAAAAATATTTGTTGAATATATAATGTAATAATGATATAACGTTATTATTAATTCCGAATGGAAAAACTACTACGGTAATCTTATTCTTGAAAACAATCAATTTTATAGGGAAGTAGCATGCATAATGATGATAGGATGTTGGGTTAGGATCGTGATGGTGGTGCGAACAGAGACAAACAATTTATGGGTAATCTCCCAAAATCTTTCTTTAATTATTGATCTGCTCTACCCCTGAGCATACTCTACTACAGAGCATACATCTTACAAAAAACCTATAATCAATTATTTATAGATGATTGAAGGTGGTGAATTGTCTAACAGGACATCTTTGCTTAATGAAAAAGGTAAATAGTTGGCGTCCTTGACTTTTCTTCATGCGTGAGTATCTTTACTTCCCTTACGTAATCTTCTTTGTTTTGATCTTCTTTGCCTGCTATGTCAAAAATTACGGCTAACATAGGAGACTATAAGGTCTTGTTTGATGTTAGATTCTGATTTTTATATATCTTTAATTTTTGCTTTCTTTCATGATCATGTTATGTGCGATTCTCATGATAAATATGAACGTATACCACTATACGAGGAATCATGAACAAGAAACACTACTCTTTAATGTCTAAATTATGTCATGGATTTTTATTTCAGAAATTAAAAACCTTTTTATCGAATGAAACAGAGAAATTGGGGAAAGGGCACCATGATTCCCATTTAATTTGCATGTTTTTTAAACAGAGAAAATTCCCATTTTCTGTTACTAAATGTCTTCATCCCAAGGTTAACAGATCATAAAGGCACCGATTACAAAGAAATCAAAGTGAACTTGTTTTTCGCACAACAATATATAAACAAATAAACCGGAGATGAGCGCTATTTTAACCTTATAGTATCACCATACTCGAGCATTTCCATACAAGACAATTCTTCCCAAATTTCACATCTTCGTCGATTAAATCGATATTATTCAATGGTTTTGAACCCTAATTCCATAGTCAATTATTATGGATGTTTAATAAAATACAGCGGCCTTATAAATAAATACAAGGAAATCTTATTATCAAAAAAACAAAAAACAAAAATGGAAATCTTGAGAGTATTTTAGAAACCTAATGCAAATCAAATCATGATCAGATTCTAGACTGTTATTTTGACCTAAATGGTCGGATTTTCGCCTCTAGACAAAAAAAAATTGATCATTTCAAAAGGTTCACGTTTGTTATGGTGTTGGTCTAAGTAGTAATGGACGTACTAAGGTACCTTGCGACATGTCATTTAATCACACTTGCCTGGGTTTAAAAGTAATTTATGAAACTAACATTCGAGATCTGAGTGAAAAAACACAAACTATTTGTCACTCAAATTAAGACGACGATGTTATAGGCTCATATACACATTAGTCTCGTATCACATGTCCGTGTTTGTATTACTTAGGGCACTTGTATTGGAATATACTAACAAATTTTGGCGAGCATAAATATACTCATAGTTTTTTAGACTAATTTTTTTTAGTATGTTATATGGTGTGTTCCTTTGTTTTTTAGTTTACTTTTGTGTTTTGAACGTTGGTACTGCTCTTTGTATGATTTTTATGTAGATATGACCATCTGAAGAGAGATTTTGATGTTCCATGGAGATGAAGTTATGTGGTTTAAAGTGATTATAGAGATTTTGAAGACTTTGATGAAGTTTTTGATACTATTTTGCGATATGAAAATGTTTTTAATGCATATGAAGATGTTTGTGGTTGTTTCGGATCGATTTGAAGTTGTTTTGGTGAATCTATAGAGAGCCATGCACGATTGTTACAGTATCTATCATGATCGTTACAGGAGTAGAAAACAAGCTAGCAGCAGAATCCACATTAGCCACGATCGTGACCAAACCCATCGCGTTCGTGACAGTGTTATAACTGAAAGATATTTCAAGATTTCAACGCAATTTTCTCCATATTTTTTAGGGTTTTTATATTTTTCTATAAATACAATGTGTTGTTCATTTTCAGTACCTAACCTTCATTTTTAGCCGATGTTTTTAGGGTCTAACTAGATCACAAACATTTTATTCTTCGTTCGTCTTGCTCGGATTGGATTTTCAAGGTTGTTTAGCTTTAGATTATTATTCTCAAGACTTTATTCATTGGTTTGTAAGTACTCTTGTTGGTTGTTTATACACTTTAGTCATTTGATTTAATGTATGTTGGTCATGATGATTACAATTGCATATTTATCCGTGCTTGTGTTGCTTTTCAATATCATGAGTGAGTAGTTTGTTAGTAAGACGTATTTATAATGACACGAAGTAAAGGGATTATGAGGGCTAATTTATTTATCAATTCAATTTGGATTGCTTTACATGAATATTGTCAAATATTAGAGGTTTAACATAGTTGATGTGTGATTTCAATTATATTGACCACCTAAATGACTTTATACATTAACTATAATATGGTTAACTTATGAATGCTTCTAAATTGATCACTTAGATGAGTTGATATATTAATCTAGTTAACGATTTAATTTATGTTGGTCATACTAATTACCAACTAAATAAGTTATAGACCAAACTATCTTACTATAGTTTATTTAGGATCATTTGACACATGAATGGATAGACCAATCTGTGTTGCTATTTTATTCATGCTTGATATGCTCCTTGATTGACTCAATTATCTATATATGTATTCATGTTATCATAGTATGTAAGGTAGGTAATTTGTTTACTTATTCAAGGTATCTTGGTAATTAAAACTCGAGTGAATGTGATTAAAAATATCCCCTTTATTCCATCCAAAATCATTCATTTGCAAACCTATTAAACCTTTCATTTACAAATCAACAATCATTAATATACTAACCTATGTTAATTCACTATCCTTAGTTTCAATGATTAATCCCTAAGGTGAGTGAAGTTATGAGAATCTTCCCTATGTTTATTTTCTACAGTTTTAGCCTAGTTAATCGATACAGTCAATAGCTTTTAGTTCTTTAGTTCTTTTAGTTCTTAATCCTTAGTATTTAATAAGTTTGAAATTTAATTATAGATCCGGTACATTTCTCAGTTTTAGGTTAAGTAATTAGGATTTTCGAATTTGATCGTTAATCATTAATAATTGAACCCCAACTCTCTATGCAATCGACCCGTGTTCCTTCTATCTTCATTAATATTTTTAGTGGGGATTAATCTATTGCATAAACGACAAGTCGACAACACAAGTCATATTTTCTATTTTACCTACTCAAACACACTTTTTTAAAAATTTATAGAATCTATATTCAACAATAAATACAATAGATTTTCTATTATCTGTTATCAATCATTAAAATATCTATATTTTGAATTACTCATTATCGCATCCTTTGGGGATACATAGGGGAGAAATAAAGATGGGATCCTCCTTTTGTGTTGTCTCGCTATTAATTCTTTATTTTTCAGAAAATGATCCAAATCTATAGTTTTGGGAAACTAACTCCAAAAATATACATATGAAATCTTATTCCTTAAAACATATAGTTTTTAAAATTTGCACTCACCTGATTGCAAGTGCCACATTATCGGTTTTTTCCTTTTCTTTCTTCCACTATCCGATTGTAATTTCATTTCCATCAATGAAATCAATACTTGATCACCCCTATTCTCATCAGATCATTATATTTCGTAGTTCGATTTTGTAACTGTATGTTTTAAGGATCAAGGTGTGGTGATGGAAAACAAAATGATTTTTATATGCAGGTTTGGTTTGGTTTCCCGTTCTTTTGTATGTGATCTAGATCGAGGTTTTCATCAATTTGTTGAAAAGATATGAGATTGATTGATGGAAAAATTGAATTGAACTTGTTTTATTCGATCTCGGATTATGATCGTTGCATGTTGAGAGATCAAGAGGAGTTCATAACCATGTTTGAGGTCTTGACTTGTTTTGCTTTGCGTTCTGCTAATATTAGTGTTGAATAAAAAAGCAATCAAATGCATTTTGGATCATGTAATCTGTTTCCCGATTGTACAAGTGAAACAGAGCGCTAGTTATATGAGACAGAGCACCTTGACAAAACTTCCTTTTTGGGATCATGTTTGTTGGTGTCTGATGGTTTTGTTGAGCAAGATGGTTATGTTCATGATTTTGGTGAAAGTGTTATTTCTGAATCATTTCTTGTTATAGAAGGGAGTCCTTCCACCAATATGCAACCATCTCTGTGTTCGTCACATTGGTCTAATCTTATTCAGCATGTTGGACAAGGTTTCCCTAGTGGTGTTGAACAGTTTAGGAAATTTCTTGAGTTGTATGCGACTGAGGTCTGAGAAGGAGAGGGTTTATGCAATTTGTTCCTTGAAAGAGGATGGTTGTGAATGGTTTGTTATGGATTCCTTGTGTCCTTATAATAAATTCTTTTACATGAAAAAAATGAATAACACTCATACGTGTAGATAGTTTTCTTTTCCCAAGCCACCGGTTAAGGGTATTAAGTCCAAATGGTTTGCACAGGCTGCTTAATCAATCCCTCAAAATTTAATCATTTCCAAAATAGAAAGTAGCATTTGTTAGCACTATAAGATACGAAAACCATCACATTATTTTTAACTGATATCCCTCTGTCAAAATCGATAACATCTTTACTATGACTTCTGGATTTCTTCTAGCATTGTGGACTTCGATATTTCTTCACTGTTTTCCATCAATTCGATCCAATGACAAACGTGGACACCGCAATCCACATTTTGTTGTAAAGGTTCATTCTTATTGATAATCACTTTAGGTTTCTCAATTACTTGAGTTCCGACTTCACTTTGTTATAGGTAACTGTGCACATAATCCACCTACATCATATTAAAAAAATTGTCAACATTTTTTTAAAATAAAAAAACAAATAGTTGGACGCATCTGTTCTTATCAGTATTTGAGCATCTCTCTCATCTCTCATACGGTGCGTTTGTTGTTTTCGAATTGTTATGAACCCAATTATTATTCTCACTGTCGAATGTTAACAGAGTCAAATGAAAAGATGTTAAACCCTTTGGCGACCCTCCATTTGAGTTCATTGGGAACAGGTGCCAACGTTGTGTCCTTTGTCCAATCATCTTCTCCTTTATCCATTTTTCGGATGCCTCTTTATTTTGTGTAATAAAAAACTGTATTAAATGTAATAGAAGAAGTGAGTTAGGTCATACTGAAATAGAAATGTAGTGTAATATGTATAGCATTAAATAACTTACCCAACATTCTACACTATAGACCATAATTTGGTCTTTACATTTTGCTTTTTGTAACATTAATGTTACATAAGCATTGATTGCAGTATTGGACAATGGTCCGTCTTTTGCAATATGACTGATGTCGTCATGATCAACGTATACATCACCTCTGATATCGTCATTTCTTATACAAATTATGTCACTAAAATGATAAGTACTCACTTAGTTTAATATCTAAAATAATAATATTATTAATATTTTTTTATATTTTTTTAACAAAAATAGAAAACATTATAACAGACGCTCTATTATGATAACAGTATGATAGTTTGCAATACTGGCGTTATGTTTTGTTTAAAACAGACACTCTGTTTTAAAATATATGATTTCATGATGTAAATACAAAGTAAAATTATTTAATATACAAAAAGAAGGGAAAAAAAAATAAAATTTACAACAAGATTATCATTAATGCAAATGCTTACGTACACGTGGAGGGTTGGTCCTTCATCATTGCCCATTTGTTCGTCCGTCAGGTAGCTCTCAACATGATCTTGTTGTTCTTGTTCTTTTGTTTGCATTGTTCTCTGCGTGCTTTCGAAAACCTGCTTGTATTCTACGGTAATCTTCCTTTCCTATTCAAGTTCTTCCAACAGCTTTATTTTTTCATCATCTTTTACAAAGATGATTCCATTTAACCTCTCCTATTCCACTGTGGCTTTCATTATCAATTCTCCAGATTTCATTAGTTCTTCCCGTACCATTTGCTTCACTTCGGCTTCTTTTGAAATCAACAACCTCAATTTTTCATTCCCTTGATTCAGTGCTTCAATTTTCTTTTCAAGTTCTAAAATCTCTTTTGCTGTATTGACTGGATCGTCTCCTTGCATCCCCACTTGACTCATCTTTGTAAGACGTAATGTTTCAAGTTCAGATCTTGTTAAGGTTAAATCACCTTCCAAGGTATTGACCTAATGGAAACAAAAACCCCATTTTAAGAAACTTTGAATAAACCACATAAATCATTCCAATAAAATAGAGCGCCTATTAAAAAGCACAGAGCGTCTTAAGAAACGGTAAGAATAGAGCCTTAAGAAATAGTGTGAACAGAACGTCTAAAGAAACACTGTGTTCTCTTTACCTTCTCCAATGCCTTTGACAATTCTAGTTTTGTTTTCTCAATGTTTCCTTCCAAAGCTTTGATCTGACATTTAAAAAAATGATTACTACTTTAGTTTTGAATTCAAGAGACATTCGTTAAAAAGAACAGAGCAGCAGTTTTCCAATTCTTTTTACTACGTTATTTTTTATTCAGCCATTTTAACTTCATTACATTTCTCCTTGCATTTTTCTTCCAAGAATATCACTTGAGTAATTCAACACCTTTTAATTTTTGGAATGACTATACACTTTTGTCTGATTTATTATACACAGAGCGCCTGAACGAAGATCCAGAACGCCTAGTAATAAAACCCAAAAAATCATATCTTTACTCCTTCCAAAGTTAGCACATCCTCTGCATCCTTGTGTTACTCTTTCTCTAATTCCAAATTTAGCACATACTACGTGCTTTTCAGATGAAGTAGTTGATGTAATGAGAAGATATTATTTCTCATTTTCATTAATGGTTTCCAAATGATAACCATTCTACCTTATATCTTTAAAACTCAAAACATTCCTTTTGGATTTGGGACACCTTCAAGCTTTAGGATGGTACCATTTTGCAAAGCAACAGTTGTTGCACCAAATCCTTCAATAACGTTAACACTTTCAGATATAGTGCCAACACTAGACTTTGCACAAGTCAAAGACGAGAAGAAGTTAAGTTGCTTGAAGATGTTGTGCATTGTAGCACTATCCACTATGCAAGCACTTTTTTATTCATCTGGAATAGAATATAGCACATTAACATAGTATACATTGAAAACAAGATATTAGAAAAGGAAAACATAACAAACACACCTATGATACATATGAAACAAATAAGGTGGTTGGCTATGTTCTTAGTCGAGAAACTCATCAGCCGCCTTGTATAGAACATCATTATCATCATTTTCATTCTCATGGGCGATATTGAGATTTGTCTAGGGATTCTTTCCTTTCCCCTTCTGAGAAGTCTAGTATAAGTCAATCAAATACTTAGTAGTACGGCACGAGTTGGCCTAGTGACCAGCAATACTGCACTTGAAGCAAACAGAATCTGGAGCTTTACCAGATCGACTCCTTTGGCCTTTAAAATTTTGTTGACTAATATTCTTGTCGCGCTTGTTGTTATCCTGACGAGCTGGAATGGGATTGATACCCTGGTAACCTCGATCTCGTTTGAATCATTTTCTGTGACCCTTTCCACGATAACCACGACCTCTCCCTTGACTATTTTCCCCAACCTTAAAAGGCCCAACAGTGTTGGCCTCGGGTAACAAGGCAGCGCTAGGCAGAAGAGAGTTGTGCTTCTGAACCAACAACTTATTTTTCTCTTTAGTAATTAGAAGAGCATCCATCAAATCAGAGAACTTTTTAAAGCCTCTGATGCAATACTGCTACTGAAGCATCATATGATTAGGATGGAATGTCGAGAACGTCTTATCAATGATTTGAACATCATCGATATCCACCCGCATAGCCTCAATTGAGACTTGAAATTATGGATTATCGAGTTATAGGTTATGACATCCTTGAAATCTTTGAATCTCATATTATTCCAAGAATTTGTACCCTTGGACGTAGAACATATGTCAGGCGATGGAAACGCTCCTTTACGATTTTCATAGATCAAAAGGATTTTCTTTCGTCAGAAACTCATCCCTCATACTCTTATGAAGGTGGTGACCAAGAATGCTAGTGGCTCTAACCCTTTCTTACGCGGTTCTCTACTTTTGGTTTTCAATACTATGCTTGAGATTTTTCTCCACGAGATGCATTTTTGCATCCAGCTTCCAAGAGATGTAATTGTTCCCATTGACATTGAGAAGTGTGAATTTCAGCGACATATCTGACAATAATAGATTTAATAGATGTAAGTTTTCTGATTGATTATTATAATTGAATATAAGTAAGAATAAATGATGGCTTAGTTGCCCGAGTTCAAAAGAAATAATGAAAATGCATAAAAGAAAAAAAACTACTGAGCCGTCCCTAGTTAGCGCAATAATAAGACGTCATAGACGATCGATGGTTAATAGTTAATAGGTCGATTGTGTCGTCCCTAGTTAACGCAATAATAAGATGTCATAGACGATAAATGGTTAACAGTTGATAGGTAGCCTGTGCTATCCCTAGTTATCACAGTAATAAATATGATGTCTCACATGATAGATGGTTAACAATTAATAGGTCGATTGTGCCGTCCTTAATTAGCATAATAATTAATATGGAGTCTCAGATGACCGTTGGATGGTAATTAGTAGGTCGACTGTGCCGTCCCTAGTTAGATTAGCATAATAATTAATATGGAGTCTCAGATGACCGTTGGTTGGTAATTAGTAGGTCGACTGTGCCGTCCCTAGTTAGATTAAGAAATATAGCTTAATGATAATGATATTATGCTTAATCATTGAATAACAAAAAAAAAAATCAAAAAGCCTCCTTGTGGGGTCATCAACTTTTATCCACTTGCGCGGGATCACCTGGCCATAGCTGGAGTGACGGGACCAGAGTTTGAATCTGTGATCATGGGGCTATCATAGCCACAAGCAATCCAAAGTAACACCCTTTCACTATGCCGTTACGTCAGGTGATGCTCAAACGAGGGAGTATATTGTATATACTTTTCTCGGATTTTAAAAACAATTTTTTTTAATCCTTATCCTAAATCGTTATAATTAATCTTGAAAACATATTGATGGGTTCAAAGAATCAAAAATCATTTGTAACACCAGAACAAAAATGGTTTGATAGGCATCCACTGTCCTTTTCATTTTCTATGCATAAAGATGAAAACGTATTAAGGAATTCAATTGCAATTAAAACACTCATGCTGATAACGTGTTATAAAAGATGTGATTTAGATAAGAGAAAATCAGGAGGAGTGTAGTTTTTTTATTCAAAAGTTCTTATGAAATACAATTGCCTTAGTCCTGTTTATAGAGGAACTTAGAAGATTATTTTATAGTAAAGAACGTTCCGATATAATGAATACTTTATAACGAAGTAAAAGATTGTGCAATTATAGACGTCATCGATTTTGTCCTTATTTATTTCACGTTATGTATGCGCATTATTATTTCTATTCATTCTATTATATATATATATATATATTATATCATAACAGTTCACATTTTTCGATGGGTTTGTTGTATTTTGTTAGATATGTCTAGCACCTTTAATTCTTTTAACACCAAGAACAACAATGCTTTCCGAACCCAATGAAGACACGACGAAGCTTACGAGTTTACATCTGCACTGCTTTTATTTCAGATAAACTCGGTGATCCTCATAAATCTCTGTACATAATTCAATAAGAGCAAAATGTCAAACAATAGACAATTGAAATTTGAGACTTTAACGTTGCAATACAAGATGCAGAACATCTCACAATTCAGTGGTTAAACAGTAGAAGGAAAATAAGGTTTCTATATAAACGGATCATAAAGACCACCAACATAAGCGCATCTGGTGTAGTGGTATCATAGTACCCTCCCACGGTACTGACCGGGGTTCGATTCCCCGGATGCGCAATTTCATCTGCTATATTTTTTGTCCCTCTCTCCCTTTTCTCTCTTTAACTTCCCTGATAAAGTTCTTGACAGGAAGAAGATGCAGGCAGCGAAATCGTAATTTATGCGTGCTCGTAGTTTCTGTGTTTCATGGCTTTCTCTCGGGCAACTTCTTCGGGTGGTTTCCATGAAAACTCTGCGTCTGCCGCCTAGAAGGTGTTCGATAAAATGTCTAAAAAAAAATGCACCTTTAAAATAAGCTTTGCTCCCCATGTTGTACTGTATCTCTTTTCCTCTACTTATGGCCTCGACGCAGTAAACTTTGTGATCATGTGATGGTAGAATAGTTAAGGCAAGATCTAAATCAAAGTATGATGCAGAATATGCTTTGCTCACACCACAAGTAAAATTCCTCTCCAACAAAGAAAAGCATCACCAAATAAGCAAGTCTTCTTAGACAGAATATCATGTGTAGACTGTTTTTTTCTTCCATTGTCGAAATCATGGAGGAGAAACAAAATGGCACTTCTGCTATGCTCATCATCTTGGCTCAAACCATCTTACTGCTTGCGGCGTCTAATGGTATGCTAGCTTACGGCTCTATGTCGAGTGTAACGTTGTTAGTCTGTTTCAGGCTGTATAATTTATGCCACAACTAGCAACTATGAGTTGGAGGACACGTCTGGTTACTTGGGTCTTAATAAAGATGATGCTATTTTTTCAATGTTGCAACAGGAGCTCAAGGAACTATTGGTGTGAACTATGGGACGATCGCAAACAATCTTCCACCACCGGAGCAAGTAGCCAAGTTCCTACTCGACTCGACCATTATTAACCGGGTGAGGCTATTCGATGCTCATCCAGAAATGCTTCAGGCCTTTGCTCATACCGGCATTGCCATCACCGTCACTATCCCCAACGAGCAAATTCCTAGGCTCACTAATCTCAGCTACGCCGAGCAATGGGTCAAAGCCTACATATCTCCTTACATTCGTTCCACTAACATTGTCCGCATCCTTGTTGGTAACGAGGTCCTTTCAACGGCCAACAAGCTCCTCATCAGTACTCTCGTCCCAGCTATGCAGGTCCTGTACATGGCCCTCGTGGAAGAGTCACTAGATCGTCGAATCCAGGCAAGAATTTGAATATCCAAGCCTTTTATCATATATGTCCAGCATTCTGTGTTTTACACTGTGGCTGATTATAGGACTCAAATGAAACCTGTGCTGATTTGATTTGACATCCTTGAACCAGGTCTCAACACCTCATTCGCTCGCTATTCTCTCAACGTCGACACCACCATCAACTGGAAGCTTCAGGCAGGGTTATGACGCTCATGTATTGAAGCCACTCCTTAGTTTCCTAAAAGCGACTGGCTCTCCCTTCATGGTTAATCCGTATCCCTTCTTTGGCTGCTCCGCAGATACCCTTGATTTCGCTTTGTTTAGGCCTAATCAAGGGGTGTTTGACGAGAACACGGGATTGAACTACACCAGTATGCTCGACGCCCAACTAGATGCCGTCTTTTCAGGCATGAAGGGATTGGGATATGGAGATGTTGACATTGTGATAGCGGAGACGGGTTGGCCATCAGCAGGAGACCCGAGCCAAGCTGGTGTTGATCCAGTGAGTGCGGCCACTTACAATTTCGGCTTGATGCAACACATTATGTCGGGAGCAGGCACCCCTCTGATGCCAAATAGAACCTTTGAGACATATATCTTCGCGTTGTTCAATGAAGATATGAAGCCTGGACCGACCAGTGAAAGGCATTTTGGACTGTTCGAGCCGGATCTAATACCTGTCTATGATATCGGGATTCTCAGGCAAAAGGTATCATACTGCCGTGTCTGTCTACCTTATTTGCCTGATTGAAATCCATTGCTGTTTTCACTGGCCCTTGCAGGCAGCTGCCAATGTTTCTTATAGTCCCAGAAGTCCAGTGCCTGAACTAAGCGGAAAAAGATGGTGCCTACCTCGCGACGGAGCCAAAGATCAGGATCTTCAGAGGAACATTGACTATGCTTGCGGCTTGGGATTGAACTGTGCGCCGATCCAAGCTGGGGGGCGATGCTTCCTTCCTAACACGGTCCGTGCTCATGCTGCTTATGCCATGAACTTGTACTTCCAGACTACTGGGAGGCGGGATTATGCTTGCGACTTTAAGCAAACTGGAACCATCACAATCACCGATCCAAGTATGTTTTGGTTTTAATCACTATCTAGTTTCTATACTTTTGCAATTTTCTCCTGTCACATTGGTGCTCTTTTCATTTGCTGCAGGCTATGGCGGATGCAAGTATTGATCCTGTAAGCGATTTCTTGAATGCTATTCTGGTTCTGTATTTTATACAAATCAATGCGGTTGTCCTGCGCTGATTTATATGAGACGTAGCTACATTGCTGATGGTTTGAGATTATCACGACATCATACTAGCTAAAAGCACTAGAAAAGCAGAATGTTTGAAGTATTCTTCTATACACTGGAATAGAACTATGAAACAGTAAATAAAATCTTGAGGGATATTACACCTCCCACTTAATACTAATCATGCAAACTAATTCATTAACGTAAACGTAGAACTCTTCTCAAAGATTGTTCAAAGTTTGTCGTTATCATCATAGTCATGCGATGCACCACTGCTTGTTGGGCCACCAGATCTCTGGTAGACAGCGGTGATGATTGGGTTGCAGACAGCCTCGACTTCCTTCAGTTTCTCGTCATAGTCCTCCTTTTCAGCCGTCTGATTGCCATCCAACCACTCAAGGGCCTCCTTCACAGCGGCCTCGATCTTCTCCTTCTCATCAGCTTGTCGATGACCTTGTCTGTGTCGCTGATCTGATTCTTCATGTTGTAGACATAAGTCTCCAAGCTGTTCCTGGCGTCGATCCTCTCCTTTACCTTTTTGTCTTCCTTGGCAAACTCCTCTGCCTCTTTTACCATCCTATCAATCTCTTCCTGGCTGAGCCTTCCCTTGTCGTTGGTGATGGTGATCTTTTCCGATTTGCCTGAAGCCTTGTCTACCGCCTTCACGTTCAGGATGCCGTCGACATCCACTGAAAACGTGACTTCGATTTGTCGTCAAAATATTAGTGTGCCAAATGACTTGAGTCTCAGTTAACAGAAAGGCTCGAAACTGCAGCCTAAAGGCGAACCTTGGAGCAGGGGCAATGCCTGTGTGGTCGAGAAGCCTGCAGTCCTTTGTGAGACTTCTTTCACCTTCTAAAACCTGAGTACTGACAGCGGTCTGCTGATCCTGGTTGGTGGTGAAAACCTTTTTGTGTTCCTAGGAATCAACTCCGTCATCACTCCAACAGTTTCGATACCAAGGGTAAGGGGAGTGACATCCAACAAAAGGAAGGCTGCATGAATCCAAACAAAAGCAAAATGACGTTCAAGGGAATCGGCAAAGTCGTATCTGTAAGCTTTCAGAATTAGGAGAGTTGGAAAGTAATGTACCCTTAGCCTCGCCACTCAGGATGCCTCCTTGTACAGCAGCTCCATAAGCAACAGCCTCATCCGGATTCACGCCCTTGTTGGGTTCCTTTCCATTGAAGTAATCCTTGAGGAACTGTTGAATTTTCGGAATCCTGGTGCTTCCACCAATAAGAACAATTTCATCGATCTGGTTCTTTTCCAATTTCTCGTCCTCCATGGCCTACTTCACAGGTTCCATGGTCTTCCTAAAAAGGTCGTTGTTCAACTCCTCGAACCCAACAGAGATTCAATCTCAACACGGACTTGGTGCTGGCTGCTCAAGGCTCTCTTGGCACGCTCGCTTTCCCTCCTGAGTTTGCCAAAAGCTTTGTTGTCCTTGTTGATATCCTTTCCGTGCTTCTTCTTGATCAACTTGATGAAGTATTCCATAATCCTCTGGTCAAAGTCCTCGCCTGTACCAAGATTTCACATTCATCAACAAGATGCCGAGAAACATTAATACACATGGTTACCGGAAGCTGGTATTAAACCATGGAGCTATAGTATAGGCACAAGATAATCGGTCCGACCTCCCAAATGAGTATCTCCATTGATAGCAAGGACTTCGAAAACCCCATTGTCAATGTTCAAGATGCTTACATCGAAAGTCCCACCACCTAGGTCGAATACGAGAATGTTCTTCTCACCCTTCTTGTCCAAACCATAGGCTAGGGCAGCCGTTGTTGGCTCGTTGATGATCCTAGCGATATTCAGTCCAGCAATGACTCCGGCATCCTTGGTAGCTTGCCTTTGGGCGTCATTGAAGTAAGCTGCATCATCATACGAACCGCAAATTCAACAACTGAAATCAATTCACCTGCAAGGCAGATCTGTAACAGTAAAGGTTGTTCATATCCTAAGAGTACCTGGGACGGTAATAACAGCATCCTTGATTTTCTTTCCAAGGTAAGCCTCAGCGGCCTCCTTCATCTTCATAAGAATCATGGCGCTGATCTCCTCAGGGCTAAAGTCCTTGGTCTCCCCGTGCTTGATCTCGACTTGAATGTAAGGCTTTCCGTCCTTGTTCATTACATTGTATGGAACCAATTTCATATCGTTCTGCAGCTCCTTGTCTCCCCAACTGAAAAAAACAATTTTCATTAGCATCTTGCAATCAAACTCCTAATACAAATTATAACAAGCTAGCACATAAAGCGACGACTGATGCATTACTCTCTTCCCATGAGTCTCTTCACATCAAAGACGGTCCTCTCAGGGTTTGCAGCTGCCTGATTCTTCGCAGCCTCCCCGATCAATCTTTCACTGTCGGTGAAGGCAACCCACGAACGATACGGTTACCTTGATCATTTGCTATTATCTCTACGTGTCCGTTCTTGTATACACCTACACATGAATATGTTGTGCCGAGGTCTATCCCTATGACTGTCCCGAGCTTTTTAGTTTCATCCTTCTCTTCATCGTTAGCGATGGTGAAGGCAAAAAAGAATTCTGGATGATAACAACATCATGTGTCATAATTTGCTCATACCACTGCATATCCATTAAAGTTAAGTTCTTTTTTTTAATTTTTAATTCAATTTCGAAAGATATGATCAGTGGTAAGGTGGGCACGGATGTTGCGCTCTATAAGTGCATAAAACAATTTATCAATCGCTCATGCAACGCGTACACCTTGACAATAGTAAATCAACATAATACTCGACGGATATCGAACTTAATGTCAGTTAAATCGACAATAACAGCAATCACTCACCAATGACCATGATTCCTAACACGAACAGCGACGACGCGCTTGACTTCGAAGGTCTGGCCATTGTTTCCAAGACCACTTCTCAGTTGATGTATTTCACTGTGCTTCTTTTCTTTCCCTTCCTGTTATTGTAGATAGATACGGCGGTGATGGGAAGTTGTATTTATAGTTGAGGGAGAGGAAACAGAGGTGTCATATTAGATGACGTGGACCAATAGGAAATCAAGGATGATGTAACTAGCTCAAAGATTATCTATTTATTTATTTTTTCTTTTTAAAACAACGAGACTTTGTGCGATGTTGTGGCTCAGCCAATAGGATTTAAAGTTTGGCATTCTTTCGGTTTTTTCATTATTTACCGAACATTTCTTTTTGTTAAGGATTTAACCAAGAATTTATTTCTAGTAAAATATTAAAGTTTTTCTAAAAAATAAAATAAAATAGAGGATCATATCATGAGCCACGAATTGCTTCTAATAATCCATAACGTACTGCGCATCCCTCAAGTTTTTTTTTTTCCAGTTTGTTGTTTTCAATACAGTACATTGTTCAAGGTGCATACAAGTGTGTGTATATATATATATATATATATATTATTTTAACAATCCTTCTTAAGTTGGAGCATAAATATCAAATATGTCCAACTTGTTAGAAATAATATCAATGTGAGCTTTTCGGAATAGCTTGGTTATGATGTCGTCGAGTTGAAAATTCGTCCAAACGTGAATCAGTTGAATGCAAGGGGAACAAGATGATGTCCTTATAACAAGGTCTATAACCAGGTGACAATCTACCTCAATATGTTTGGTCCGCTAATGAAAAATCTGACTCTTGGCAATGTGCATTGTTGTTTGATTATCACAGTGTACTCTCATCTGGCTAACTTGGTGAACGCTTACCTTGTCAAGTAAACGTTTTGTCCAAACTAACTCACAAGAGGTGTTTGTCATTGCTCGATATTCTGACTCTGCACTAGATCGAGACACAATAGTCTGCTTTTTACTCTTCCAAAAAACGAGATTACCACCAAAGAAGACACAATAACGGTTCTAAATACTAAGAAATGAAAGTAAGTAGAGACACAGTATTTATACTGTTTCAGACACTTGTTATCAATTGATAAACAAGAGCTTAGTACAATCTTCCCTTGGTGACCAGTGTAGTCAAACCAAGAGGTAAATATCACTATCTTTCTTATTTGTAGTCTACAAAACAACTTCTTTTTACAAGGTAAACAACTTGTACAAAAGATGAAGACCCACGATCTTTGCACAAATGCAGTATTCTGAACTCTACTGTAAATATTGTTCTTCTGCAGACTAGTGAACCCTCTTTACTGTGTTTAACGATTCAGCTCTCTTGAATAATCTTTGAATGTTGATTGTTTTGCGCTCTTGCCTTTCCAACCTTATTCCACCACCTTGTTCAAAGAGTTTCATCGATTTCCTTTTATAGGATGAGGAAACAAACCTAAACAGCATGGCACTGTTTCTTATGTTGACACTTTGCCACTCGTGTCCCCCAC
The DNA here is from genome assembly GCA_001925005.1 of Drosera capensis. Lineage (NCBI taxonomy): Eukaryota > Viridiplantae > Streptophyta > Magnoliopsida > Caryophyllales > Droseraceae > Drosera > Drosera capensis. The sequence continues at coordinate 68,120 of LIEC01006355.1, forward strand.
CATCTTGTTTCTGAGGCTGGCAGTCCACTAACTCCAGAATTTGTGTCGTTGTTACTTTAACTCAAATCTTCGTTTGACTGACTCCAGACTTTTGACCCCACCATCAGCAACCACCTCTGCTGCACCTTAGTCTGTATACTGTACTATGAGACCTCGTTTGTACCAGTCAATGTTGTAACCTCGTCTGCACACAGATCTGCAACATATTGATACATTCTGTGTTGGTTCTTGTTTGCAAGCTCAATCCTATATCCTGAAGCCTTTGATGTTCTGTTGTTGCTCATCAATGTTTTAGTTGTTTATCCAAAGTCCTTTGTATTAGTCTACATCTGGTGGCTTATCTGATCTCCATCATCTGTAGCCTTTTGCTCTCCAACATCCAACCTAGACTCTAACTACCTACTTGACTTCTAACCTAAACACACTAATTACATTATGACAAATACATCTCAGATTTTGTTACATCAATTTCTATACAATTGGAGGGATTGCACATTCCTATCAATCTCCCCCTAAATTGATGCTAACAAAAACTCCTATGTAATACAACAAGATTACAATTTTTCTAACTACTTAGTTACATTGTTTGGTATGTTTAAGTAAAACAAAACAAAAAAGAGCAATATAGATTTTTATACTTACCTTTAATGCTCTTTTCCTTTGTTGCACTGACTCTTATGTTCTTCTTTTGATTGTTTGCTGCGCTTGGGAGTCCTTTGTTCTGAATATCTGTGATGTTGATGTCGTCTTCGTTCTTCATAAGATTGCTCCCCCTTAATCTTGTGCTATGAGATCTGCTCCTTGTGTTGTCTAGATCGTTTTATAGACCTTTCTTATTCTACTCTTCATTTTACTGCAGACTGCTTCTCCCCCTGAGTCTGCTGCTCTGCTGCAGATTGTTTTTCCCCCTTTTGTTAGCATTAAGGGTAGAGGGAAGAGTTTCAATGGCAGTCCGTATGCTTTTAAGTTCAAAGAAGACCTTTTTTCTGCACTACTTGGAGTTGTGTTTCTAGTAGTCCCATCCTTGTATCATTGTTGCGGATGTTCTCAATTAGTTGTTGTTGGGTAGTCTGCACAGCAGTATGAAGCCTTCTTAGATCAGCTTTGGTTTGGCTTCTGAATCTGTTGAAATTGGAAGTGTTGATCCGCTGATTTTGAAGATTCATGAATTCGGCTTGTTTTAGTTGATCAATGACTCCTGCTACCAAATTGTTGAGTGTAGAGCGAAAATCCTCAAAGGTCTTGTGTTTGACATGTGTTTCTACTTCTAAGTCTTCTACAATTGGTTGCAGAGTTTCAAGAACATAATGAAATGCATCTTTGGTCCATGAGTGCATGTCATAGATGTCTTGATCCAGTTTTCTAAATCTGTAGCTAGTGGTTGTTTTTGAGGGTGATGATGGGACCTTTTCGGCTGTTTGTCGTGGCTGAACGGAAACTATCTGAATGTCGTCTTCAAATGCCTTCTTTAGATTTTTTATTGTGGTTGGTGTCAACTGATCTAGTGTCCTCTGAGTTGCAAATATCCCACTGTGTATAGGTAATTGTGCTTCAGATGGTGGATCTACTGTAGTTTGTGCCAATACAAATGAGGAAGGTGGCTTGAACTGAATGTTCATGATGTTATGAGCATCATCTTGAGAAGGAGTGACTCCGTTGTAATTTGAACATCAGTCGTCTGCATTGTTGTTGGCTCTTCTATACCATTTGATGGAGTTTCCTCAGCTATAGTGTTAGTTGTCTCTGTTGCAGGTTGATCCTCTTCAAGTGCTTCCTCAATTGCTTCTGGTTGTTCCTCGATAGCAGGTTGTTCAACCTCAATTGGTTTTGTTGATTGAGCCTCAGCTGCTTGTCCCTCAACTACTTGTTCTTCAACTACAAGGGCGATGACTGCTTGGGTTTTCGCTACAGATTCTTCTGCTGCATATCCCTCAGTTGTAATTTCATCGGAGGATGTTGCTAATTCTTTGTCAGCTTCATAGTCTTCAGTAGATGGCTTAATTCCTTTATCCTCTATAGGCTCTTCTGTTGCAGGTTCCTCAGCTTCTTGTTCTGCTACAGGGTCTGCTACAGAAGACTCTACTGGATTTACCTTGGTTAAGGTAGTCTTTTCTTGTACGCCTTCCTCAGCAATCTGATCAATGATTACGTCATCATCATCCTGAGTTTCTGGTTATGGCTGATCATCACCATCATTGCCATCATCACCTGATGGTTGATGTTCTCCCAAGTCAGGTCTTGAGAGATAGTCATATATCTCATTGACTGCAGCTTGAACATGCTTAATTAAGAGCTTCTTCAGCTCAGCCTCATTTGCAGGTGTATTTACAAACAAAATTGGCCTGAGTATTGCATGTCTGAGTCTGGTTTTCTTCAAGGTAGAGTTTTTGAATTTGAGTCTGCCATTGAGAAGAATGTGTGCCTCCTTTGATCTTGTTGACTTGCTGGTTGTCTTCTTCTGTAGTTGAGCTAGTTGTACGACCTCTACATCTATCATCCTATCGGATTCTCTAATTAAAATATGAGATCCATCTGGATTGACTGTGTAAAGAGTCTTAGGTCCTAAGGGAACTAGTCTTAGTCTGGAGGATCTTGTTTGCCTTCCAGTTCTTTCTGGCCTTTTGATTGGAAGTTTGTGTTATGCTACAAACTCCTGGATCATGCCTTCCCTTTCTTCTTTCTGCTGCAGCTCAGTTTGCTTCTTCTAGCTTAGCAGTTTAAAGGTTCTTGTTCTGAGAAGTCGAGCTCTTTCTTCTGTAGTTCGTACCGTCTGCAGAACTGTGTCTATGACCTTCTCTAGAGAAGGTCACACTTTTTTTTTTTTTTTTTGTGGTTGTCCAGACCTCTGTTGCAGTAATTGGTTGCTCTTCTGTAATCGTAGAGGTATCTATTTCACTGCTTGTGAATGGAATGATTGTTGTGGTTGTTGGCTCTGCTGTAGTATTGCAAGGGAAGGTGCAGCAGAGGTAGTTTGAGCTGGTCCACTCTGTAAGGCTGTGATATTTGCTTCTATTTCCCTTATCTCATTCTCTGTGTATCCTTCAACAGTAAGCCTTTGTCTGAACTGAGCTCGAGGTCCTTCATTAGTCTGCTCCAATATTAAACTCTTTTGAGTTTCCAGGATTAGGCTTCGAAGGTTCTCGTCTGCTCTACCTTTCAAGAACTTTAATGCCACATTGGCATCATGGAGTGTCGCTAATTTCGGTGCATTAGGAGGTATTCTTGAGGATGAGGGATCAACAGTGTGTCCAGTTTGCATTTCTGCGATTGTACTTCCACCTCCATGAGAGTTGGCTCTGTAGCTGGGTGCTCCGAGATGGTTTCCTCATTTGAGGCTTGCATAATTAGCTTTCTTCTTGTCACCTTTTGCTGCTTCTTTTTGGGTGGTTGAGCTTTTTTTACCAGTACTTTCTTGATCTGCTTTGTTGCTGATTTTTCTGTATTGTGACAGACGTCTGCATAGCCTTTCTTCTCGTCTACACTTTTGGAGACTTTGGTGGGTGGTCTGCAGGTTTGACAGTGGTTGGTAATGCTCTAGTCTGTTTTGTCAATCCAATAGGCTGTTTGCCTATCTTCTTGACATAAATCTGCTTGGCCACCGTCTATGACCTCCCTTCTTTGTTGGTTAGTTGCAATTATCCTTCCGAATAATGGTTGCTTTGACTGTACAGCCTTGGCAATCTGACACATGAGTAGCTTTGCCTAGTTGACTTCATATCTTGTAAGGATTGCACACATGATCTCCTGTTGATCAGTTGTAATCTGATCTTTGCTTAATTCTCTAGAAAAGATGACTTTCTTGACTATGTTTGCATGCAACTTGTGCTCCTTTGACAATTACTTCTTCATCGTCCTTATGCCTTCATTCCATCTTTCTTGGCTCAGTATCGTATACCTTCCTGTAGCTATAATATTTGGTGGAATAACTCTTGAGCCTTCATTCGACAGATTGAAGAGTTGTACAAGATCTTCTAGTTTTATGATGATGTCCTCTTTCTTTACAGTAGAGGTGTATCTGATCAGTTACAGGTCGTCTACAACTTTCGCCTTTTCTATGAATTCCAAAACTTCATTGTCATAGATACTACTAGTTTGTTCACAAAGGTACTTGAGTCCAGCGGCTTGGATTAGGTGAGCTACGTCCTTCACTTCGTCTGATTCTTCTCGTACAGTACGGCCATTTTTCAAAAGATCTGAAAGAATTATAGAGTTTAGAAATCGAATTCGAAAGATTTTAGAGAGTTAGAGTTTTCGATTTCGTGCAGTAGAGCGCTCGAATACTTAGAGAAAATGAGAGCGTTCTTACAGAGAGAGAGAGTATTAGAGAGTAAAGTGTTTCTCTAATTGAAAATTTTCAATGTTTATACTCGTTTGAAGAATATGACCGTTGACAGTATTTTCTAGCCATTACAGAGTATCAGCCAATTAATTTGACCGTTGCATGATTCAAGGAAAACCGTTTTGAAAAGGTAATATTCTTTAAAAAAATAAATGCAGTAAAACAATATTATTTCTAGTCAGCTTCCTTTTGTACAACAAGCAATAGAGCAATAATGTTATTCTCCATAAAACAATGTCAGTAGAGCAGAAAAACATTTTGGCTAGTTTCACTGTTTTAAATCAAGTATACCCAATTCTCCTCTAAGCTGAGTAAACTTACTCTTATCGAGAGGTGTTGTAAAAATATTTGTAATTTGTTTTTCTGTTGGAATATATTCCAATTTAATATGATCTTTTTGCACATGATTCATGATAAAGTGATATCTAACATCAATATGCTTGGTTCTTAAATGGAAAACTGGATTTTCTAAAATTACAATTGCAGACGTGTTCTCGCAAAATATAGAGATTTCAGAGAATATCATACCATAGTCTGTAAGCTGTGATCTCATCCATAGTATTTTGCAGCACAGTTTCCTGCAACTATATATTCTGCTTCTGAAGTAGAGGTTGACACTGTAGTCTGCTTCTTGTTGAACCAAGAAATTAATCTTGCACCAATAAATTGACAAGCTCCACTTGTGCTTTTATTGTCAACCCTACAACCTGCAAAGTCTGGATCTGAAAAAGCTGTTAGTGTAAAATCTGATTCCCTAGGATACCATACACCAAGGTTTGAAGTTCCTTTGAGATATCATAGCATTCTTTTTACTACAGTGTAGTGGGATTTCTTGGGATTAGATTGATACCTTGCACAAACACAGACTGCATATCGAATGTGTGGTTTGTATGTAGTAATGTATAATAATGACCCTATTACTCCTCTATACATGGTTTGATTTATTTTTTCTTTCCATGTTTCATCTTTATCTATATTTCCATGTTCATATTTATTTATCTTTGTTGATGTGCTCATGGGAGTATTCATATGACTAGCACTTTCTAAGCCATACTTTTAAATTGTGTTTTTTAAGTACTTAGATTGATTTATAAAGATTCCACTTTCTAGTTGTTGTATTTGAAGATCTAAGAAATATTTTAGTTCCCCCATTAAGGTTATTTGAAATTTGGATTTCATTAATTCTGCAAAACGTTCACAAAGTTTATTATTAGTGCAACCAATATAATATCATCAACATAGATTTGTACTAATAACATATGTTCCTTATGCTTCTTAAGAAAAAGAGTGGTATCTACTTTACCTCTTTCAAAATTGTTTTCACATAGAAACGTTGAGAGAGTTTCATACCATGCTCTTGGTGCTTGTTTTAATCCATATAATGTTTTGTCTAACCTATATAGATATATTGGATATTCAGAGTCTTCAAAACCAGAAGGTTGTTCAACATAAACTTCCTCTTACAGCTTTCCATTTAAAAATGCAGTTTTTACATCCATTTGATAGACTTTAAAACCTCGATATGCAGCATAGGCAAGAAACATTCTTATGGCTTCGAATCTTGCTACAGGGGCAAAGATTTCATCAAAATCAATTCCTTCTTCTTGTGAATATCCCTTAGCAACTAATCCAGCTTTGTTTCTGATGATTATTCCATTTTCATCAGATTTGTTTCTAAATATCCATTTGCAATCTACAACTAGATAGTTTTTGGGTCTTAGTGTTAGGTACCATTCCTCATTTTTTTGGAATTCATTCACTTCCTCTTGTATAGTATCTACCCCTAAATGGTTTGTTGTTTGTATAATACCCTAAAAAAATTTCCTCATCTATCTTAGGATCAAATTTCTGTAGATAGTTTTATCGTTATTGTGTATATAACATATGCATCCAAAAGCATGAAAGTATTTGACACTTGGTGTCTTTCCTTTGCACAATTCGTAGGGAGTCTTTTTATAAAATTTGTGAATTGTGCATCTATTCTGAGTATAGCAAGTTGTATTAACTGCTTCTGCCAAGAAGCTATAAACTTTGCTTGTGGAAATCCTCGTACTAGGTTTTCTGAGGATAATTTGACCATAGTTTTGAAATTTAAATGAGCTAATCTTTTATCCCATAGCCAGTTTGTGTCCTCAGCTTCTTTAGTATAGAAATATGTTATTTGTTCTGACTGTGATGAATCAAAGTTTACTGCATAGATGTTTCCTTTTCTTACTCCTACTAATTTGACTTCTTGTGTGATTTTATCATTTACTTGACATGTATCTTAAGTGAATGACACATCATCATTTTTATCACACAATTGACTAATGGATAGCAGGTTATGTTCTAAGCCTTTAACATAAACAACATGTCTAAAGATTAAGGAACCTGTACCAAGGGTTCCATAACCTTTAGTTGTACCTGCCTTTCCTCCTCCAAATATGACAAGAGGTCGTTGTTCGTTTCTATAATCTTCAAGGATGAATTTGTTCGTTGTCATGTGTCCGGAGCATCCACTGTCCAGATACCATATGCCTCTTTGTCTTTCCTGCATTGAACATATAGAGAGCTTGTATATGTATCCATTAATATGGGTCCTTATTGGTTAGCTTTTGGAACCCACATTTGAATTATCCTCTTGTGAGAATTTCGGCATTCAAAGGATTTGTGGCCAAACTTGCCACAGATAAAGCAGTAGACCTTTGGTCTTGTGCTTATTAGTGGTCTGCCCTATTGCTTTTGGTACATTTGGCATTAGCAGACGTGACTCGAGCGTGGCTTTCTACAAGTTGTTCTGGAAACGTTATTCCATGCTGAGTAGTTAGGTGCATGCTGAGCTTCATAAGGCCTTTTATTAAATCTATTTTTGATATTCTTGGCCTCCGGTAACTTATGATTAGCTCGTACTGATGTTCTGCTCTAGCCCTTCTGAGTTTGAGAAGTAGAGATCTTTCTTTGGAGTAAAGATCTCTTCTGCAGACTGTTCTTGCAATTTAGTTTTTTTTGTGCAATGAAGCTTTTGCTCTTTTGCACATCTGCTGCAGTAGAGGTATTACTTTTCTACACATCTGATGTAGTTGAGGTCTTCCTCTTTGCATAATTTTTATAGTAGTCTGCTTTGCTTCCTTGGTAATGACTTTCTTGTCTGCATTATTATGCAATCAGTCATTATATCCTAATCTAGTTTTATCATAGGATGATTGACCTGTATTGAGCAATTTTTACAGACACAAAGTTTTGCCATTCCAAGCATCTACTTGCTTCTGAAGCTCAGTGTTTCTCAAAGTAAGTGTTTCCACTACTGCATTGAGAAGTTTCACCTTTTCAGTTCATCTTGAGCATAGATTAGACTATTATTAGTCTTTTCATCTCTTAAGTTGCATTTCTCTTTGAGAATTGCAATCTACTTAAGATTTTCTTTATTTTTCTTTAAAAAGGAAATAAAGTTATCAGAGATTTCTTGAAGTGCTTCCTTCAATTCCTCTGTGGTGGCATCCGAATCAGAAAGATCAAATACCTGTCGCTGTTCATCCTCCTTGGCCATGAGACATAGCTGAGCGTTTGATATTGTATCTTCATCATTAGAGTCTGTGTCGCTCCATTTTTTCTCTTTCATTTCTTCAAGGGTTGCCCTTGTGTTGGTCCTTCTTGAATTTAGGTGCAAATGAATAGGTTGGTCGTCTGCGCTGTGCAACAAACTACCCTGGTCTGCCACAATTGTAGCAGACTTCCTTTTCTACTTCTTTGATTTTTGTTGGGAAGTTCTTTTTGAAATTCTGCTTTTTGAATAGGTTCTTGAACTTCTTTCCCATCAATCCCAGTTCTTCAGACAGATCTTGTTCACTTGCAGATGAGGTATCACTGGTCTCCTCTTCTGCCATGGATTTTAGAGCTCTTTCTTGAGCTTTGAAAGCCAAGATCTTCTTTCTGGCATCATCAATTTGTTTCTTTTGCTCAACTTCAAGATTGTATATATGTAATACACAATACAGTTGAGCTAAGAACATCTTCGCTAGATCTCTGGATTCCCTTATGGCTATGGTCTTTGTGTTCCAGATTTCACCGAGAGATCTCACAAATTTTAGGTTGACTTTTTTGTTTTCGAAAGTCTTTCCCAAGAATTTGAGATTGTTGATGAGAATATTGAACCTTTCATAGAAGGTAGTCATATTCTCATGAGATCTCATTGAGACCAATTCATATTGTTGGATTAGGACATCGTTCTTGTTCTCCCTTATTTCGTTGGTTCCTTCATTCCTTAGTAGTAGAGCCTCCCATGCCTCCTTTGTAGTGGCTGTATGAACCACTATTTTGAAACATGTTGTCATCAAGGGATTTGAATATTTGATTCAGAGCTTTTCTATCAACTAACATCAGATCCTAGTCTTCTTTGGACGAAAGAGTCTTCGGTCTTTGTACTTCTTTCATTGGATCCATTGGATCTGACATCATTGGAATATGAGGTCCATCAAAGATTATGTCTTGCATTCTTTAGTCTAGTGAATTGAGATGTGTAACCATCCTTAGTTTCTAATGGTTGAACTTGTCAAATGAGCATGATGGAGGTTTTCCATTGTTAGGCAACTTGGGAAACTTTGGTGGTGCCATTGTTCTTCACGAAAACAAACTGTTACTAACTTCTTTGCAAATGAGATAATGACCATTTCTTTCCACAAACTGTTAAGTCGGACTCTGATACCAATTGTAAGGTCCAAGATATAATTTAGAGAGGGGTGAATAGGTTAATTCAAATTTTAGCAAGTTTATGCAGCGGATTATATGTTTGCAGACCAATGTTCTATATACAGACCACTTGGGCGATCTGCAACTAACACTTCAAGGTTTGCTGCAGAGACTTCAGTTCTTGGAATTTGTCTCTTCTTGGCTGTGAAGGTTGATTTCTAATAGTTCTAAATACTAAGCAATGAAAGTAAGTAGAGACACAATATTTATACTGGTTCAAACACTTGTTATCAAGTGATAAACAAGAGTTTAGTCTAGTCTTTCTTTGGTGACCAGTGTAGTCAAGCCAAGAGGTGAATATCACTATCTTTTTTGTTTGTAACTTACAAGACAATTTCTTTTTACAAACTAAACAACTTGTACAAAAGATGAAGACCCACGATCTTTGCACAAATTCAGTTTAACGATTCAGACTAGTGAACCCTCTTTACTATGTTTAACGATTCAGCTCTCTTGAATAATCTTTGAATGTTGATTGCTTTGCACTCTTGCCTTTCCAACCTTATTCAACAACATTATTCAAAGAGCTTCATCGATTTCCTTTTATAGGATGAGGAAACAAACCTAAACAGCATGGCACTGTTTCTTATGTTGACACTTTGCAACTCGTGTCCCCCACCATCTTGTTTCTGATGCTGGTAGTCCACTAACTCTAAAATTTATGTCATTGTTGTTTTAACTCAAATCTTCATGTGACTAACCAGACCTTTGACCCCACCATCAACAACCACCTCTGCTGCACCCAGTCTGCTGCATCTTAGTCTGCATATTGTATTGTGAGACCTCGTCTGCACCAGTCCCTGCTGTAACCTCGTTTGCACATAGATCTGTTGTATATTGATGCATTCTGTGTTGATCCTTGTCTGCAAGCTCAATCCTAGATCCTGAAGCCTTTGATGTTCTTTTGTTGCTAATCAATATCTTAGTTGTTTATCCAAAGTCCTATGTATTAGTCTGCATCTGGTGGCTCATCTAATCTCCATCATCTGCAGCCGTCTTCTCTCTAATATCTAACCTATACTATAACTACCTACTTGACTTCTAGCCAAACACATTAACTACATTATGACTAATATATCTCAAATTTTGTTACATCCATTTCTATACAATTGCAGGGATTGCACATTCCTATCAAACCTTTCACAGTGAATACCCATTTGCAACTGACAGCCGTTTGTCAGGCGAGAGAGGACAGAGATCCCAGGTTTCATTTTTCCACAGAGCTGACATTTCTTCCTATATAGCACTAAATCACCCCGGATGTTGTAGGGCCTCAGACACATTCTTAGGAACAGAGTAACTGTTAAGACTGGTGGTGAAGGTATATTGGCCAACAGATAAGACAGAGTAACGACAGAATTGGTGGACTGGATACCTAGTATTGGGACAGTGACGTTGGCCTTTTCGGATAGCAATGGTAAGGTCAAGGTCAATAGTGCAAGGTCAGGATTTGGTGGAAGTACACCGAGTTGTTGAGATTCAGAATTTTGTAGGGGGTGCAGATACAGGAGACACACAAGATTCATGATCCTGTATAGTCTGGATATAGTTAGTATCAGAATGAAGATTATTACCCCTTCGAGTGTATACCTGAGTAATCGTTGGCCCATGAGGTTTTGGTAGCCCATCACTCTCAGAAAGTGAAGAAGAAATGTTCAAAGTTTCAGAGTATTCCAGAATAGACATAAGTGAGGTAGGAGTGGAGGAGATACCAACGCTGTTAGAATCTAGGTAGTATGATACAGACTTCATACAGGTAACATCAGGTGATATAAAATATCGTTTTAACCTAAAACTATAGCACCGATAACCCTTTTGAGTACGAGAATAGCCTACAAAGAGGCATCTCAAGGACTTAAGAGTCAAGTTTTGTATGACCAGGTCTGGTATCATGCACATAACAGACACAATCAAAAACTCTGGGTGTGACAGAAAACAAAGATGAGAACCGCATCTGCCCAAAAGTGATGAGGTACATGTCCATGCATCATCATAGTATGAGTCACCTCAAGGATGTGTCTATTCTTACGTTCAGTCACCCCATTTATGTTTGAGTGTATAAGCACAAGATGATTCATGAACAATACCATGATTATTCGTGTATTGCACAAATTCATTCGAAAAATATTCTTTTGCATTATCAGTACGAAGAGTTTTAAGAGTTGTGTGAATTTGAGTTTGAACAAAAGAACAGAAAATCATGAATTTTGAAAGAATTTTCTGTCGAGATTTAATAATAAAAATCCAAGTGGCACGAGAGAAATCATCTATAAAATTAATAAAATAACGAAAATCTAATATTGACTCAATTGGGTAAGGACTCCAAACATCTCAATGTACTAAAGAAAAAAGACTATTAGACTGACTAGTAAACTTAGGTGGGTAGGCGGGGAACATGGACGTGTTTCCCTTGAATACAGGACTCACAAACTAATTCTGAAATAGACTGAAACTCTGGACGGATCTTCTTCAACACCGAGAGAGAAGGATGTCCCAATTGACAATGAACCTTCATAGCACTGACGGTACTCAGGTAAGCCATCCTCTGGTGGGGTGATCCCTCCATACGATACATACCTTTGTCCTTATATGTAGTGCCAATCAACTTGTTCGTTCCTAGTTCCTGAAAGGTACATTTAGATGGGTGAAGGTAACTAAGTAATATAACTGTTTTGTTATTTTACTCACAGACATGAGATTCTTAGGAAATGAAGGGACATAGAGGACAGATGATAGTGGTAAATATTGTGCTATTTGGGTAGATCAAACTCCTTCAATACTGCAGGTTGAACCATTAGCGATCTGAACAGGGAATTGTTTGGATGTGGTGAGGTCAGACAATATACTCTTATTACCAGTCATGTGATCAGTGACACCAGAATCAACAATCCAAGATGGTTTAGATGCTATAAAACAGTTAGAAGTCATATCTGAGTGGGTTAAAGTAGCCCTCAAAGTCTGTGGTCGAGACTGTGTGCTGACATATGATGCTTATAGTTGTTTCAACTCTTTCATAAGAAATGCAAGTTTCTCCAAATCAGTGCGTTCATCCGAAGCATTCACATTCTGAGTTTGAGGAGGAAGAGGTGAACCCTTAGGACATTTTGGGAAATCCCATTTCATGTGTCCCCATTCCTTGCAGTAGTGACACTACACATTCTTCCCAATAGAGTTAGGAGGATCGCTAGATCCTTTTCCTCTTTCTTTCCCAGATGGTTGTCCTGTACCCTTACCCTTATATGACCTGGCAACCAATGCCGAGTTTTCGGTCATGGGTGGTGCAGTGCTCTCCTCAAACGGAAACATCTCCCATAGGAGATTATATGTGACCTCTGGTGATGGCACCGTAGACTGACCAAGGAGAATCGGTCGAGTTAAAGCATACTTGGTCGACATGCCCCCAATAAATGTAAGGGTACTCAGTTGTTCTCTGAGTTTTTCATAGGCGGCGGGATCTGGACTATAGAGAAACATTTCGTTCATCTCATCATCCATTTTCTTGAACATAGTGTAGAACTCCTGCAAGCTAGCATCACCCTGTTTATAGCGTGCATGTACTTGAGAGACATCATATGCATGTGCCATATTTTTCTTTCCTGAATAGGTGGCCTCGAGATGATTTCACAATTTCTTGGTTGCCTTAAAGGTGTGAACCCTACAAAGAATATCAGGCTCCATGACATTTCACAGAATCATGAGAATCGAACTGTCCTCTACCGACCAGTTTTTGGTGATTGGATTTGACGGTTTATTGTTAGGTACTTCCCTTTTCGAAGGGATTTCAGTTCAATTTCAACGAATCCTGATCATTGTACCTAATTGGAACTAGAGAAATTACTAGGAATCTTCAAATGATGTGAAGATATGGATACCTGATGTGGTACTATATCACCACTTGATTCTGACCGGTTGTCATTTGGAAAATGAAGGCAGACTGATTTGAGAACAATTGAGCAAATTTGAGTCGACTTGACACGAGACCCTGCGTATATCCTCTCCAAAATCAAACCTTCCACCAAAACAAGACTTCAAGCAGGCCAAACCCACAACAGCAACAACTTTCTTTCCTCCTCTCCTTTTTCACTCCAACACAATATCAACTCGACGACGATGATCCCAACGACCATGAACAACAACAGAATACAGAGAGCTCTGATTGTACTTGAGCGAATCAACATGCAATCAGAGAACATTAACAAAGCAGGTAGGATTCCTGGTTAGAGTCCCGACAGCAGAAGGAATGATGGCAACAAATGGTTGAAAACCGGCTGCTTTTTGGGCATCGAATACCTCACCGTCTCAAATTGTTGAACCATAGAGGATTGACAGACCCCTAATAGAAATAACCGAGAACCTAACACCTACATTTTGTTTCAACGCCACTTCATGATTGAGAACACCATTAGGAGTTGTGAACACCACATAATAATCAGGGGAAGCCGTCGTGGATTCCCTCCTCGTCTCTAATAGTGGCTTCGGTGGTAGCTAGCAGTGGTGAGGCTAACAGGATAGGGATGGCGCGGTCGACTCCGGTGTCTTGGTGGTCTACGACGGCGAGCATGCGACAACGCTGGGGCTACAGCGGTGGATCCGAGCGATGAGGAGGAAGGCGACGACGACGGATCTGGGTGAACGAAGTAGTTTGATGGTGGGGGTTCATGGGAGCTCCTCGGGTCGCAATCGGGGTTGTGGGTGCCAGATCTGGTTCGCCTTGGCTTAGGACGGCCGTCGACAAGCTTTGGCGACAGCTCACGGCAGCTAGCGACAGCGCGAGGTGGCTGTCAATGATGGAGCTCGATGGTTCATGGTGAATGATGTGTGATGATGAGAGAGACTCATAGAGGCCGAATCCGAGGAGGGCTCGGGATGGCCGGCTTGGCTGGGGGTGGTTGTCGCAAAAGGTGGATCGTGGTGGTTGGTGGTTTGGTGAGGGGAAGGATGAAGGGGAGATGAGGGTGCAAGAGAGATGAGAGGTGGCGACTAAGGTTATCATGTTGTTTTCAATACAGTACATTGTTCATGGTGCATACAAGTATATATATATATCCTATTATAACATAGTTCAATACACTTAGCAAACGGAAGTTTTCAATTGATGGGGCTGACCAAGGCGTGCAAAAGAAAGCTTGAAACGACTCCAGGAACAAAATATTACAGGAATCTTGCTTGCCTTGCAGGAGAGCTGGTGAAGGAGGATAAGCATGTCGAGAGTCAATTAAACTGGTTGGTCAGACCAGTCAGTTATAACATCGATATAGAGGGCAACTACATCACAAGAGTTAAATATAAGGCGACATTGTGGATTGATGTAAATATTAGTAGCCATTTTTCCTGCATAACGTGACAAGTCTGTTAACATTCGCTTATAACTACGAGCATCACAACTTGCTCCAGCAACAAAAAGCATCACAACGAACAAACACAGGAATATGGATTCAAGTACAGTCACATTCCGTATAGGAACTTCGGTTCTCAATCAATTCCTAATTCCTTTATCAAACCAGGACGAGGTTTGACGGGGTCGATCTCAAGGTATGCCTCATCACGTTTAAACCCAAGATCATTGATGCGATTGCTAATCACATGAAGGATGGGTTTCTTGTGACCATACTCGTCCCGATTTTTCTCCATATACTGTACTGCCTCCGCGACTACATCATTCACGAAAGCAAAGCGGTTATCCTCCGACAAAAGCAGTCTCTCTATGTCCGCCCCCATCACCCCTCCGCTTTCATGTACCGTCCTCATTCGCTCCTCCAGGAATGGCACCCTTTCCATCGCCCCATCCAAAAGAGGATTCCTCTTGGTGTTTGTCTGCAAAACAACAGATAGTAGAAGCTTGATTACACAAAACAAAAACAAACCAGCAACGGCGGTCTATAACAAGACTACTATACATAAGCAACCAACAAATTGCAGCAACAGACCACAATGTCCTCACTCCACTCGTGCATTTGTGAAGAAAAATGACTGTCATAATAGTCAGTCACACTAATCCATATATAGTGAATATTAAACGTGTGGCCTGGCCTGAGTTCCAACTCAGAACCAATTGGCAACAGCGGAGTAGCCTGAGATCAATACATGCAGCTTTTATATACTCTGCACACCCGATCTGATGTGGGTTTTACATCTCAACAACGAATGTCAAATACTGGCAAGACATCGAAACAGTGAAACCGAACTGCTAAAACACTCCAGAGGATATATAAATGTATATACCAATTTCCTGCGGCGCCACACGCGCTGATCGACCTTACCGCCACTCCGACCGCCACCTCGTCCTGCTCCACCAGTTCCCGGACTCGGATTACGCTAATTATAATAATACATTAACCATGTCAACATTTCACTGTGAACTCAAATCCACGATCAACACATGTAACAACTGTTCGTTGCAGCGAATCAAAAGGATATGAATAACCTGACCTGGGAGCGGACGGAGAAGCGAGGATTTGAGTGACCCACATCATGTTTCTGCAAGATCGGAACAAATTTGGTTGAGAACAGTGGGATTGAAGATTAGGGTTTTGATTTGGGGAATTGACGGAAGATTAATTACCTGTGAGAGGAGGAAAGAGGAGACGCGGGCGATTGAGGCAGTGCAGAGAGAGCTCGACATTGTTCTTATTCTAGTTGTGTGAGCCACTGCCAGGCAAGAGTTATCCTCGTTTATTCTTCTCCCTTTTCCTTTTCCTTTCTTTTACTAACATCATCGATGAAGAAGAGCTAGGAAGCAAATTTGCATAATTTATGATTGATAAATCCATAAGAAAAGTACTCCATTTTTTCATGATAATGTGGTTGGGTAGTGTGTATGGAAAATCGATAATAATATTCTCGTTATTAAATATTTATATATTAAATAGATTGATTATTGATGACGGATTTAATTATAAAATATATTAATATTTATTTGTAAAAATATAATTGTCATTATATTCGAATTGGATCAGTTAGTAATCAAACATGAAAAAAATAGTATTTACAAGAATGATAAAATATCATTACATCTCCCCATCCCTATAATGTTCTATTATCAGTCTGTCATTAATCGTGGAATATATGGGTTGTTATGGAAACAAACCAAACTAACCAAAAGTGAGGGTGTCAGACGGACTCTACCCAGAAATGGCCAGCGTAGTTTCAGATGGCGAAACCCTAATCTCCGATCACCGGTGCCACGCGCCTCTACGGCTCCCATACGACACCTCGATGCTTCTCCAGATTGTCGCCGGTTTCCAAACACCTTTCTCCTCCTCCGCCGTAGATGAGCCCTTAATCCACCCCGAAATTCGCCATGAATACAAGTCCGATCCCGAAACCACCAGTATCTCCTCTTATACGATATGGCCTCCTGAGTTACGCCTTTCTAAACTTATAGTTTCATGTCGTACGCAATGTTAGATTAGGTTAGTGTTGTTTGATGTTATGCTCTGATTGACTGATCGACCGAGTCTTTCAGGTTTACTTTTGTATCATCGATTTTTCCATCCTGGAAGCACTTTGTGCAATTGTGATGGATTGTTTTTCCTATGCAACATTGTTTGGTGTGTATGGATCAGCGATCATTGACGTGCGAGCTAACCGAAGTACTTTGCGCAGTTCGATTCAGGTTTTCAGAAGAATGTCTAGTTTTCATCAAAGAATGTATTGGATCTGTAAGCACATTGACAGTCTCAGCTTTGTTACTGAACCACGAGAGCTGTCTGATTTCAATGGCTTTCGGTATATGAATCAATGCTTGGGAGTTGCGATGATCATAGTGAGTCCTTGGATCTAGCTCCTTATTTGATATCGTGTTTCGTTTAACTGATACTTTACTGAATGGCTTTGCTTAGGTCCAGCAGCTCTACTTACTAATCAATCAAAATCGCATAAGTTCTACTGCAGTATGCTGTTGGACATGGCACCAATAACCATGATTCTGCCCAGTCAATTACACTGTCGATGGAGGCCGTGGTTATCGATGATGCAATGCCATTTTACCGTGGCAGGATGAATAAGCCAGCACAAGTTTCTACCTTTCGAATATGTGCTGCCGAAGTGTCTTGAGGTATGGTAACGACTCTTATTCTTACTTACATGTACCAGATAGGTAGTGATTGTTGAAAATGATTGTCACTAATAGTTAGCGGGTACTTAAACACACCTTATTGGAAGTGTATGAGTATTTGACTTTAGATTATTGCTTCATATTTATATGCATAAGAAATTTGACTTCAAATCCAATGCTCATGAATATGTTGTAGACATGTTCATTTTATACTAGTTGAGCAATCAATCAGGTGCAAGATTTTTTCGGCTACTAACTTTGTTTGACTTAAACAGTAAAAGCAATGCTTCAACTATTAGCAATTACCTTCAGTTGAAAGACTAAAATGCCCATGCTCCAGTTTCTCTCTATCCCTCATCTGCTGGTGGGTATATGGCTCATGTATGGAGACTTGATTCCTTTAGGTGGATTCATCATTGTGCTGATAATGATGGATTTGAAAGTGATAGCTCTGCTTCACTGATTGGCCTCGTTTGCTATCTTCCTTATAGGTTTTTGTGTTTGTTGAGTGATTTCATCAATGTCATCTGTGTTTGCTGTTGTTATACATCTTTATTGAACCGTTTGAGTTCTGGTGTAACTAATGGTGATAATTGAGAAGTTTCGGTTAAGGTGTCAAAGGAAAGAGATGATAGTCCATCTACTTAGTAATGCAATTAAGGTGCTGGTTCATAGTACACTTTGAATGGACCAAGGCGGTCAATGATAATGTTGGCTTTGCTTAAACCATAGAAACCATTCTTTTCTTGAAAAAAAAAATCCCGAAATCAAACTAGCATAGCACGAATGTTATGCATGTGCTTCGAGCCGATCAAACTAGATCCAATGTGGAAGGATCCAGTTTAGGACTTTGGTATTTCTGTCGAAGGGATTATTGTACTCAGACTTGCCCCTGCAAGTGAGAAATTGATTGCTTTGAGGTCGTATATAAGTGTTTGGTTAACGGACCAAGCTCATCCATCCCGATGCTGCAAGTCGGCCAAATACTAATTATTGGCCTTGATTTGTGGCCTCATTATGATTAGCATAATGCGCTGGGGTAGGACTTCTGTTTAAGAGTACCTTTCTAAGAGACAGCACCAAATTTAGGTGTATCTCTCTGCACATGGCTTTGCTGTCAAACCATACAAATTGGCCAAACTTGCTTTCTCTTTCTGTAATGTGCATTGCTATCAAACCATACAAATTGGCCAAACTTGCTCTCTTTCTGTATCTTGTTTCAATTATTAGCCAAACCACACTATACCTCCACTGCAAGGCTACACTCAAAAGCATAGACCAACCCAAGTGATCAAAAAAGGGCTGGAAACCTTAACCTATTCTTATGGAGACACTTTGATGGAGACATGGGCTCCTCTTGTTTTTCCACCATATCTTTCTGTTTTTAATGAGGAGCAAAGAGCAAGGAATCTGATGCACTTTTTCATTATAACAGCCATGTTAGCTGAAGAAGAAGAAAAGCAGGATAAAAAGTTTGTGGGTCAAGCATTGGTTCACTGAAATTCAGGCAAAGAGAAACATTCACCTGCTCTGTTCTGCAACTGATTCTGTACTGCAGCAAAGTTAACATGCAAAGCTCATGCTATTTGCATTTTTCCAGCATCATGGTTTCATCTTCTGGGTTACTTTGCCTTACACACCAAAACCCTGATAATTTCAAAGCATCAGCGTGAGTATCATTTGCTTCGAATTCGGTTAAGTCCTCTGATAAGTGATGGTTATCACCTTATCCTATTGGTTTTTCTTTTCTTGAATTTGATTCTTCTATCTCGAAAATGTATAGTGAACCATTGAAAGCTGTAATGCGATATGCTTTCAGATTCTATTGTTCTAAATTGAATCTTGCGATGTCTATGTAGGTGTTGAAAGCAGGGTTTGGATAATGGATGAGCCGGGCATTGCAGCATCGGATTTGGTGATCTCTGAAGCAAGAGATGATATTTTATATCCGATGTGTTTCAGCATTTCTTGTGTTGCCCTTGATTTTATCTCCAAGCAAGAATTCGATGATCAGAGATGGCTGGAAAAGAGACACAAAATGCTGCAAAGGGGTGCCTATCTCTTGGGATTTCTAGTGTGGAAATGGCGAAGGGAGGAAGCAAGTGATAGAGGAAACCTCGGGCTTATTTCAAAGCTTGAGTCTTCTAAGAGGGAGATAGAGGAGCTGAAGGAGAGGAGAAGCGAAGATGCAAAGGGCAACGAGAAAGTAGCGGGAATCTATGCTACAAAGGAAAGATGCTGGCTCGATGAAAGGAAGAAGCTCCATAAGCAAATAGGAGCTATCCTGAATGAACTGAAGGTTGTGAGGAATAAGCGGGATGAAGCTGTTTCAGAAATAA
Source organism: Drosera capensis (assembly GCA_001925005.1). Taxonomy (NCBI): domain Eukaryota; kingdom Viridiplantae; phylum Streptophyta; class Magnoliopsida; order Caryophyllales; family Droseraceae; genus Drosera; species Drosera capensis. The sequence goes on from LIEC01006355.1 coordinate 87,579, forward strand.
AGAGGAAGGATGAATTTGTTGCCGAATTGGATGGGAAGTTGCAGGAAATGGAGTCTTTGTTGAAGTCCAAGGACAAGGATTTTGAAGAAGAGATGGATAAGATCACGGAGCTAGAGGAGAAATTGATGATCATGGCGAGAACAGTCGAGGAGCTGAAGGAGAGTGTAAAGCGCGATGCTCAGGCACATTCCTCCCAGTTATGGAAGCACAAGGCAGCCTTCATCGAAATGGTATCAAACCAGCGCCAGCTTGAGGCCCAACTAGGCCGAGCACTCAGGCAGGCCGAAGCTGCAAAAAAGCAGCTTGAGTTTGTTTTGGAGGAGAACGAGGAGTCGATGATGATGGCAGAAAATCTGTCAATCGAGCTTGATAAGATGAATAAAGATTTGGAGCAGAAGGACAAGATTTTGACCGTGTTGCTGACAAAGTCGAAGCTGGACAAAGAGGAGAAACAAATGTTGTTGAAGGAGGTTAAGTTGTCTAAGGCGAAGCGGAAGCAAGTTGGGCTAGATGCCATGAAGGCAAGGACAGTTTCAGGCACTAGAAACGGAAGGCGCATGCTGAAGACTTTGCTGTCTAGACCAGTAGGTTCAAGGCTAGAGGTATTCCCTGCCGAGCAAGCGAGGAACTCTGTTCTCATTGGACTCAGGAATACCAGGAGGACTAAGTCTATGGGAAACAATAGTATACTGCAGTGCGCTGGAAGTGAGGTCAAGATTGCATCCGGAGGTTATTCCACAGAAGCCAATCAATCCTCACCGGTGGAGAATGGAGAACAAAGCTTTCCGAGAGGTATTATTTTCTCCAATCTAATCTTCTTACTCACTGTCTTCTTTATATACTTTTTTCGGGGGAGTTGATTCCTTTTATTGTTGTTCTTGCTTTAGAATCTTCGGTCGACGCCATGAGGTTAGAAGATTGGGTTAGTAGAGAAGCAGGTAAGCACCAGAGTGTTAGCAATCAGAGACGTGAAGTAGAATTAGAAGCAGTTGCAGAACAGATGAGACTAAAGGATGACAAACTGGAAGCTTACCGTTGGCGTATGCTTAGCATGGAACTGGAGTCGAAATGGCTTCTAGCCCAGATTGAAGGGCAGATTCAAGGAATCTCTGAGCTGAAACATGAGAATATCACACTACAAACACAGTTACTTGAGCGAGACGAAGAACTCATGTCCTTGAAAGGGCAGTTAGCATCATGTTTGCATTCTTTAAATATTCTGAAAACCAACCCCTATAAACCGGTCCATGAACTTCCATCAGCTGACAATGTTTTATGGTCAAATGCCACGGTCATAAAGAAGAAACTAGCTGAAAAGGAGCACGATATGGATTGCCTGGTTGAGGATGATCAACAAGAAATTAGAATGGAATCTGCACTCGAGGGTAGATATCTTGATGGTCGATCATCTGCAGAAGATTGTGAAGATGTAAAAGAGGTGACCTTGGAGCTGCACTCTGTTTGTGGGAGCCCCAAGGATGTCGAGATGGTGTCAACGATGGATGTCTCGCCTGAAAAATGCTTTGATGGGAAAGATAGGTCTAGATGGAGGATGGATCTTCATGCTCTTGGAGTTTCATACAAGATCAAGCGCCTGAAACAGCAGTTCCAGATGCTGGAGAGATTGACAGGAAAGCAAGAAAATGGCAAGTCAACGAAGGGTTTCCATCCCTTACTAGCTCTGCTCATCAAACAAGTCAGCCGGTATCAATCTCTTTACGAGAAGATCGATGATCTCCTCAAGCGAATGGTAAGCTACAGCTGCTAATAATATGCTTTCTTTGCAACTTCAGGAAACTCTCACTCGTCCATTTCCTCTATATGAGTTTTTGGCGAAGTGTTTGCTGCTGTGAATCAGAAATTTTGCTGTTTCTTAGATTGATTCTAATTTCTGTTATACAGCATGAAGGAGAACAGTACGTAGTCCAAGGAGAAGCTAGCTCGACGAGAACAAAGGAGGAAACGAGGGCGCTCGCACAATTCCTGGAGGAAACGTTTCAGCTTCAGAGATATGTCGTCACCACAGGCCAGAAGCTGATGAAAATACAGGATAAGGTTGGTTCGATGTTTGTCGGAACCACAGAAGAAGCCAATGGATCGACCACCCTTGACTTGAGCCGGTTTGGTGATAACATCAGGACCCTCTTCGGAGAAGTTCAAAGAGGCCTTGAGGTCCGGATTTCTCAAGTCATTGGAAACTTGGAAGGGACACTGGCTCGTGATGGGATCAATTCGAGGAAGTAGCATGATATGCGCCTTTTCATTATTACTAGCTTAGGTATCAGTTTGTTGCTTAAGATTCTCATAGTTTGGTGTCTATCCTGTTCAATTGGATCAGTTTGGTTTTTACGTAGTTCTGCAATGCATTTAGTGCCCTTAGATGCAATCCCGTGGATATCAAAATTAAGAGTGAAATACATTGAAGGTGATGAGGTGAGCTGAAATTTGCAGCGCGAGGCATGCAAGGGAGGAGTCATTTTACAGTACTCGAGCTTTGTAATGTAACAAATGTTTTTGTTTTCTCATTCAGGAGGTCCAGAGTGATCTGATGCTCCCTTTTAGGGCTGTACTACACAACCATTCGTAAACTGATTAAGGTTCGACTCGACTCAAGTTCGTTAGTCGAGTAGAACTTGGCAAGGATTTTGGTTTCGATAGATTCGATGAATTCGACTCGAAGAGCGTCAGCTCAGCTCTTCAATCTTGATTCTTCCTCGCTAAAGCTTTGATCGAGTTCGATCGAGTTCGAGTTACATTACATTACGCTACGGCTTCCACACGAAGTTTTGGAAACAACTCTTTCTTTTTCGTATGGTATTTTATCGTTCGTGTTTTATAATATCGAGTTCTCAAGTGCCTCTCGTTGCAATTTCAAATAACATAATGCATGGAAGGTCTTAAACTTCAGGCATGGCCAACAGAGTCAATTTACTGTTTTCAAGCAACTCGTCCCATGCCTAAATTTGATGTTAAATGATGAAAGTGAGCCACGATAGAATCGTACATGATCAAACGCCTGGTGAATTTCCAGGCTTTTCATCGTTCTGTTGAACTCATAATACAATCGTTTGTTCTTTTTGGTTCAAAAAGCAGTCAACATTTTGTTTTTCAAGTTTTCAAAAATGCTTTGACAACGATTTCGCATACCTGCTTTCCTCTATGATACCACTACTCTCTCCACAGAGAATCATGACTCCTAGTTGTGCTTCAAAAACCTGGGTTTATCACAAAATTCTACATCGTGGAACTAATAAAATGGGAAAAATGGCAAGAGGGGTGTGAGAAGAGGCTCATTGATGATCTCAATGTCCGCGTGAGTTTCTGCATCAAAACTTGAAAAGTCGGTTTTTGATTTCAGCTTCTGGGTTTGTGAGATAAGTGTTCCAGTTGAGGCAAAATAGGTCCAGCTTTGCTTGCTTTTACCTTTGTTTCTATGTGCAGTTGCTTGCTTGGAAATTCTCTTTTTCTTTTTCTTATGTTGATTTTAGGTATCTGTCCGTGAATCACCTGGGGTCTATGAAATATTAGAATATGATGTACAAAATTTTGAAACAGTCGTTAAGAAGTGATTATCCCTGACATTTTCCATGTTCGAATTGTCATTCTTGTAGTATGTACCCACCACAATGTCTAGTTCCTTATGAGTTGCCTGTTGAATGTTTGAGTATAGTAGTGGGTTTGGAATTTTGTGCTGATTTTATTGAGAGTGGGAGTAAGCTCAAGCATAATGTCCGTTGAACATTCCATGTTTGAATTGGACATGGCTTTCACTTTCCAGTTATTGCCTTGTTCTAACCATGAGTGCATTGGTGAAGATTAAGACAAACTAGGGACAAACTGAGCTTTTCTGTTTTAGCTTTGGGAGTACAGAAAACATAGGTTAGGCGACTGAATTTCGTTCTTTACGCTGCGTGCTGGCGCTTGAAGTTCCGAGGTCTACCATGTCGACTGTACCGCCCCTCAGTTGGCATATCAGGACTTAATTGTTCAGATGCTTTGTTGGTTGATATCAAAGTGCTTTCTTAGAACTGTTCTCCATGTACTACAGAGTTTTCTCAACGGAATCTGTAAACTGTACCATACTCGTCGCAGATAAGGGGATCTCTGTTCGATCCTTGCTCATGGCGACCTTGACGAAGACTACCTTGATGACTAACCATATCCAGAATTCTAACTATGATGCGATATCTATGCAGCAAAACCTGCTCTTTAAAGAGAGTCTCGAGGTTCCAAATGACAATCTTTTGAATTATTGCTTCTTGTTCAGAAGATGCTGAGTCGTTTTACCATGAAAACGATTTGATTCGGCGCTGCTATGTAGGATTTGAAGAACCTGAGGACACAGTTATACTCGGCGGCTGAGTATTTTGAACAATCTTATACCAATAACGAGCAGAAGGAGATGTGAGTCGCCAGGGTGATCATCTGTAGCGTGTTTTCGTTCCACTGTTTATATTGGTTGTCCTCTGTGAAGGGGTTACAAATCAGTTCGAGTACATGCAGAGTCGTGAATGCATTGAAGGATTATGCTGTCAAAGTGATTGTGAACACAGTAGATCATTTGGGCTCCATGACATACAAGATCAATGATCTCTTAGACGAAAAGGTTAATGAAGTCACTGGAACTGAGTTTCGAGTGTTGTCAATTGAGCAGGTGTGTCTATGCTTGATCACTCTGGAGTAGTATAGGTTTATATAGAACTGACTGGGATAATTTGATCCTGCTTTACCCTAGAGGTTGCGGACGTGTAAGGAGTACACAGATAGAGAGGTTATGGTTCAACAGTCATCCTTCATCGATGCTCGGCGACACCACAAGAGATACACTCTTCCTGGTAATTGATTTTTCCTCACCCATGCTTACGACGATACCATCAGAGAATTGATTCTTCCTGGTTCATATTACAGTCGGGGAGACATTGAATGGAAAGAGTACTCCAAAGCCAAAGGGAAGCAGCCTGGATGAGGATGATTGGCCTCTATTCAGCAGTGGTAAGGATATTATGGTATTTTTGGTGCCCAAAATATGAGCTCAATCCGTAATCTGTGCATTTTGTTTGAAGCATGTATTCACCATCAAAAACTTTTATTTCAGCGATCAGGGCGGGCGAACATTGGAGGCGCCCCATCACCATCAGTAAGGTAAGTTTGTAATCCATCATAGGCACGAATGGATTAGTTTTCTTACTAGTGTAAAAAGAAGTGGACAGCTTTTCACTCAAGAACTCTTTTAGTGGTTTAATTCTGGATTGAACTTGTTGAGTGGCATATGAAGCAGGAAAGGGCGTTCTGTGTCGCCTTCCCATTGACCTTCTAGACTTCTTGGAACTTTCTCCTTTACCGGTCCCAGGAAAGTCTCAGGTATGAGTAATAAGGCTTCGGTTTAATGTTATGTGTTCCGACACCATGTTTCCGACACTTTGAGACGGCCTTGTGGCTTATTTGTTTTCTTGATCATGGTTTCTTATACCACATCAGATAAGAGAGCAGTTTCTCCTCTTATGTTTCCTCTTTTGCGTTCGTGCTCTCTTGCTACAAGGTTGACGACTCCAAAGCCAAGAAAAAGGTTGATTACTCCGAACCCCTGCTATGGAAAGCAGTGGGTAAGCTTGTAAAACCGAAATTTTGTATCTATTGCTTCAGCATTAGCATATTGGGATACAATTAAACTCCCGAATGCATTGTTTTCAGCGGTATCCTTCAGCCTCCCAGAAATCAGTTTCAATGCCCATCCAATCAGATTCGATGCACGCCCAGTCAGTTTAAATGCATGTCCCAGATGATAGGAACAATAACACGAAACAGATCAGGCGATATCCCAGCAAAAGCAAGCGACTTCTCAAGACATTGCTCACCTGACGTAAGTCGAAGAAAGATGACAAACTTTACAAATATTTGGATGATTACTGAGCAGAATGCTCAAGAAGATGGAGCAGTAGAGCCTATCAAGTTATTTTCCAGAGGGTACTCACGTTTTATGATTTTATCCGTCTGTTATGTCCTTTATTTTTCTTGTGTTTACTTATACGGAATTAGCAGTTTTCTTCTGTTAAGCATAGCATAAACAATGTTGTCAAACATAAGTTGTACATCGCTTTTAATCTTATTATTATTATGATGGTTACATTGATTGAACTAATCGATGTACCATAATGCGATGAAATCAAAGCACTCAATAACGCAGAATCAAATACACTAACCGATGCTCCAGTTGTCTAATATAACACAACAGTGCAAAATGAAACATGCTACAAATGGAAGGAAATGTAACTCATAGATCTACCCCTGGGTCGAACTCTTCGATCGTCCTCGTAGCAAGATTAAGCACATCAACAAAGGCGCTGAACGAGGCACGAAGAAATCTTGCTTCAACTGCCTCAAAATGCCTGTGTTAAAACAACGATAGAATCGGAATCTTATCAATATTCACGAAAGCTCTACACATTTCTACTTCTACTAACTGAAGTGACTGAGAGGAAGAATCATCACTCATCTAGTGCATTGCAAAAGCAAAATCGAGGAGAGTATTAAACTCACACAGAAAGCTTCCCATCGGAGATCGACATTCGTCTCTGCACCTTATCCGGTTGCAACTGCAATTCCAAAGGAGTCATGAGCATGACAGGAACCTAATACAACTGAATTAACAGACCAACAGCCATGAAACAATAGATTTCACCTCTTTATCAACGGCTAATGCTGAACGCACGATCAAAGCCTTCTCATCCGACTCATAATCGACTTCCAAGTCGCTGCATATGTCTACAACTCGTCACACCGTAAACAATACCACAAAGCTATACAAATAAAGAAAAGCAGAGTTTGAAGCATTAAGTGTATCATCACATGTATTACCAAAAAAAACTCCAAACGTTGTCTGGTAGCAAACACAGTATATAAAATCTAATCATGATCATCGTCAAGGTCTTACAACTCCTGCTAGGTTCCCAATCACGAGAATCCCCTTTCTCCATTTTTTACAGTAATAATCGTATAAACCAACTCTTTCGAAAATCCGAACTCGTAATACCAGGCCACAAACACTTTATACATACAAATCTTAAATACTCCAGAGCAAACAAATTCAGAGAACGTTTTGGAGTATAACACACTGCAAATCTTCAATCTACTGCCAGTAAACAAAGAAATTCAGCCATGATTAAAGAGATCCAGAGCAATGAAGAAAGTGTTTACCAGCTAAACTGCCATTTGGGTTGAACGGTTACTGTATCCATTGCTCTTCTCCTCTCCGCCCCCAAAGAGATTGGGGCTGCGATGATTCAAGCGCGACTGGGAAAAACCCTAATTGCAGAATTGGACCGACGAAAGAGGGAAATTAAAACCTAACTTAATTCATGACAAAATTAGTAATGTTAGACATTTTGACGTTGACAAAGTTTTATTTTGACTCTTGATTTTGTGTGAGGGTCTTCATTTTATTTGTGTGTAATTGTATTTTATTTTCTAAGACAATGTTGCACATTTTTTACTCCTTGTTCTCGTATGTGGATGATTTGAAACATGTGAGAGAGTTAACTTGGGATGCAATTGTATACATATCCATTGTCGATGTCATATCAAGTGGAAATCAGTGAAGACCTCCTTGCTGCCAAAATGAAACAAGGACAGGGATGGAACTGTCCCAAAAATTCCATATGTCGAGGGTTGTACGTTTGTCTTGTAGTATGTCACTCTTAGTTTTTTCACTTAATGTGTTACGAATAAGTTATAAATATTTTTTCAAATTATTTATCAATAGTGTTTGTAGGTGTGGATGTATGAGCATTTTGAAAGGATTGTCTTGAGACCAATAGAGCATGTTAGCATTCCTATGATGTTTCGTTGGCAAAGCATGCTCCGTCCTCACCCGAGGCCATGCTGGAGTTGGTATCTCAAGTCAAGACACATGAAATTATACCCGAGCAGTGATGAGATAGAAAAGTTATTGATCAAAATACTTGCACCACAATTGTTATAATACATAGCTTTGTTTTCTTGTATATTTATGAACTGGTTATTTACATAAATGAACTGTGTATTTGTTTTCTTGTGTGAACTGTGTATTTCGTATATATGAACTATATCATTATTCTCTATGAACTACTTCTTTTTTCATTGTGAACGGTATATATGTATATATGAACTGCTTCATTTTTCTTTGTGAAGCGTATATTTTTATATGTGGACTTCTTTCTTTTTCTTTGTGAACCGTATATTTGTATATATGAACTGTTTCCTTTTTCTTTGTGAACTGGATATTTTGATATTTGAATTGCTTCCTTTTTTCTAGGTTACTACAACTTTCATCCTTGTTAATAGAGAAAGGGACGATGAAGAGGAATTAGAGGAAGCAAAAGAGAAGGAAAATGAGGAGGAATCAAAGGAGGAGGATGCAGAGAGGAATGATGATGAATTAGAGGAGGAAGATGAAGAAAACAATGATGAAGAGAAAAATGATGATGAGAGACAAGATGATGAATCGGAGAAGGGTGAAGAGAGGAAGGGTGATAAGCATGAATCAAAGGAGCGGAATAAGGAGAGAAATGACAATGAACCGTGGAATAATGATGATGATGATGACATGGAAGGATCTAAAGTGAAGATCGAAGAGATACGATGGTCCAGATGTGGAGAATGACAATGACGATAGAAGGTGGATGGACAAGAATCAATAAATGAATGAAAAGATGTCATACAGACAGTAAAATCCATTTGTCAAGAAGAGCATGAGGAGGAGGATGTTCAAGAATCAAAGGAGACCGAAGGTAATCTGAACTGTATTTGTATATTTTGTGGACTATTTGTTGTTATGAACTGCTAATATTGAACGCATGCACTGTCATTTTTGCAGGAGTACCAATGGACTTGACTGAAGATGTACCTGAATGAGAAATTGTTTGTGGTCTCAGGTCCATTGGTTCCATTATTGAAGTAATGAAAAAGAGAACAATAGAAGGAAGGACGAAGAGAAAATCTTTTGGAAGGATTACCCATGTTAAGCGGGATAGGGGTAACAAAGGTAAAAAGATTGTGATTGTCAAAAAAGTTACACGGGGAGCTAACAAATTTTGTGGAAGAGAACTATTTAGGGAGGATGATCAAAATTTTTTAGAGCTGTTTCTTAAAGAGCATAATATGAGGTAATATAAAATTGGGTATGGTATTTAATACTTGCATTACTTTGATTTGATTAATGTTTGGTGTTATGATTTCGTAGTTCGCATGTTTGGATCCACCCCGATGATCAAACATGGTAGAAATTATCTAAAAGAGATGTGTAGAAAATTTTTCTTGAAAAGGCTCTTGGTGATATTCATATTAACTCCTACTTCAATATCATATACGAGGATATGGACTGTAGCTTTTGGAGATCAGAGATCACGGTATATATATGAACTCAATATTAAGTTTCTGTGAACTGGTACATCATTATGACATGCACTGTAAGTTAGTTTATATCCACTGACCATATGCTTGTGTAATATGCAGGATACACTTGCTAAGTACGTGATTAATGACAATAAGAAAGGCGAAGTTTCTTGGAGCAAGGAAAATTTGGATGAGAAGTTGAAGACAACCTCTAAGAATAAGTTTTTGACTTCTCGATATATCTTTTTCCCTCTTCACGATGAGGTCAAGTTCCATTAGTCTCTTCTGGTGCTGGATACGGATGCGCGTAAAATTCATCATTATAATTCCTTGTGGATTGATCAAAATGAACAACTAGTACTGCAGTAGTATGAAGTTTTGATCACTTTGTAATCGTACCATTCTGTAATTTTGATTCATTTGTAAATGAACTTATTGTATGCTATTGTGTAGGAAACCTTGACCAAGTGGTACACCATTGCCTGCTGCGGGAATAAAATCGAAGGAATCATATATGTAAAAGAAGTAAATCTTTGACAGCAAGATAACAGACACTCATGTGGAGTGTTTATTAGCATGTGGCGGAGTGTCTCATTAAGGAAAATGTGGACACTTCCGTGGACAGTTACTTGAAGAGAGCTAAAATGACGTTGACTATTCTCCATCACAAGTATTCTGTTTATTTGAAGGACAGTAAAGAACCCTATGTGAATTGAAATTATTGGCAGTGTAACCTGAAATTGTTGACATTGTGAACTATAACATTCGGATATGATACCTATATCATTTTGAATTGTAAACTGTGGTATTTTACAAAATGAACTATTCGTACTTTGTATTGTAAACCACTGTTTTTTGCAATGTGAACTCATAATATTATCCCATGTAAACTGTGAAGTTATGCAATATGAACTATTCGTATTTTGATCGCAAACTAGTGTTCATATTATGATCGCAAATTTTGTGATATTAGTGTATTGGTATTGTTGGTTTAGACTATCTAACCAAAGGTGAATGTTTGTGATTTGTTTACATTGTATAACAAAAATGAACTACTTAGCATGGTATTGTAAATTGTTTATATATGATTTGTTTCAAAGCGTATGTTAATAATCTTTATCGATTATAATCAAACATAACAAAAAAAAATATGGTTCATATATACTCATTCATATAATATTTGTTGAAATTATCGTAATAACATATCATTTGGCCACCTATCATTTAAATTGTTTGATTTGTACAACAAAATGGGACACATGAATTGTTCGAATGGGTAATCATACACAACGAATTTAAGACGATGAACAACAAAACTAGCAATATGAACTGTATCAAAGTTTGAAAGTGCAAATCAGGTATTCATTTACAATGATAGAAATGTTGTAAGGATCACAATTATGTTAGTCCTGATGTATTTATACATATACATCAAGCAATATGCTAAGTTTACATGCTTATAGTGCAAACTGTTATTGTTATCATGAACTACATAGTAATACAATTGAACTGCCCTGTATTTTCAATTTTTCCATATGACCTTTCATATTCACTGAGAAACATGTCATATGAACTGCAACTTAATACAATATGAATTAACATGAATTTCCAAGGAAATTTGCCATATAAACTTTCATATTGCATTGAGAACATGTCATATGAACTGTGGTTATCGTTATCATGAATTGCATAGTAATACAATATGAACTGGGATGAATTTATAATTTTGTCATATGAACTTTCATATGCACTGAGAAACATGTCATATGAACTGTAGCTTAATAAAATATAAACTAACAACAATTTTCAAGAAAATTTATCATATGAATTTTCATATGCAATGAGAAACATGTCATATGAACGTAATACAAGATGAACTGGCATTAATTTTCAATAGTCTTACAAATCATAGTTGTACAGACCATAAATAGTATCACAAACCACAATAGTCCTGATTTACCATAATTGTCTTACAAATCATAGTCTTACAAACTACTCTCCTGTGATAGGATTTTGACACGCTCGTCTATTGTGTCCAGGTCGCTTACACATATTACATGTCACTTATCACATGTTAACATACGAAGGAATTCTCTAGGTTCCTCGTCGTCTCGTCTGAGCAGTAACATCAGGTGCTCTGATTTGTGTGAGATTAGACAGCATATTTGGCTGGGGTTGATTTGGAATTGGATTGATTACCTCGCGGTATGTACTTTGATACATCTCCATCGTAAAATATGGATCAACTTATTGAAAGCATTGTCCTCCCCAAGCTTCAATAGCTGCATAAGAGTGTCTTGACGGAATCCCAGTCACTTGCCCTTCCCTGCAAGTGCATGTTCTTTCAAAAATATCCACAACATGAGTTGAATCTTTGTCAATCACTTCGAATTTGATGTCGCTTGCACGATGGTGTCTAAGTGAACGACTTGTCTCATAAGTAGTCATCCGTTTTTTGTGTGGTCCAGGACACAACACATAAGAATCCTCCAGTTGAGACTCGTGTCTTTCATACATAAGTCTCATTATTTGGATCTGGATCTGATCAACCATTCTCGTGATCGGGAGGTGATGTGCATCTCGAATCCAATTGTTAAAACACTCTGCTAGGTTGTTCATTAGGATACCTCATCGTTTACAAGGAAAAAGAGAGTTAGCCTAGCACTCTAGATGTGACTCGACGAGGAAGCTCCTCGAAAGTTCCATAACTCCAATAATCTTATTGATGCTAGTATGGAATACATCAATTGTCATTCCATATGTCGTGACTTTAAAGACAGATAAATAATATTTCCTGTTTACAAAAGGGAGTTTGATGAGGACCTGGATGTTAATAAAATGCGTTGCAATCAAACATATATGAACTGTAATCACACCAATTACGAACTGTATTTCACTCAATATGAACTGTAATACACATTACTATGAACTGTAAAAAAATCAATATGAAGTGTTGATAAAAATGTGCAATCCCATCAATTATATAGAAATTGATGGAACAAAACTAAGATGTATTAGTCATAATGTAGTTAGTATGCTTAGGCTAGAAAATAAATAGATAGTTGCAGTCTAGGACGGATGCTGAGAAGCAGACGGCTACAAATGATGGACATTGTGTAAGCCACCAGATGTAGACTACTAGAAACGTTTTTGGATAAGCAGCTAAGGCATTAATGACCAACAAAAGACCTACGAAGGCTTCATGATCTGGGATTGAGCTTGTAGACGAGGACCAACATAGTAAAGCATAATGTGCATCAGATTTGAGTGCAGACTGGAAGTTGCAGTAGGGACTTAGTGAAGACTAGGTTGTGGAGTGCAGACTAGGTCTTACAATATTGGATGTAGACTGGAAGTTGTAGCAGACTCGAGTGCAGCAGAAATATTTGCTAAGGTGGGGGTCAAAGGTCTGAAGTCATTCAAACGAAGATTTGAGGTACAGACAACAACAACACAAAATTCTGAAGTTCGAGGAATGCCATCATCAGAAACAAGATGGTGGGGGACACGAGTGGCAAGGTGCCACATCAGAAATAGTACCATGTTTGCTGGATTCATTCTCTGAGCCTATAAAAGGGAATCTTTGAGGTTCATTGAAGAATGGTTGTTGAATGTGATTGAAAGGTAAGCTGCAAAGCAATCAAAAGTTCAAAGATTACTCAAGAGAGCTTATTCGGGAGGATCACAGTGAAAGAAGTGTGTTACAAACAAGAAGATAGTGATACTCACCTCTTGGCTTGACTACACTGGTCACCAAGGGAAGACTGGAGTAAGCTCTCGATTATCATTTGATAACGAGTGTTTGAATCAGTATAAATACTATCTCTATTACTTGCCTTTATTGTTTGATACTTAAAACTATTAAAAACAAATCATCACAGCCAAACAGAGATAAACTCAAAGAGTTTGAACTCTCTACTGCAGACCATCAAGCATCATCTGCAAACTATCTAAGTAGTCTACATAGAACAATGGCCTACAAAGAACTATTATTCCTCATCAAAAATTAGAATAATTTTTGAAACAACCTATTCACCCCCTCTAGTTTGAATTTTGGACCTTACAATTTTTATTAGAGCTTGATTTTTCAGACTTAACAGTTTGTGGAAAGAAAAGGTCATTATCTTATTTGCAAAGAATTTACTAAGAGTTTGTTTCTCTAAAGAAGAATGGGACCACCAAAGTTTCCTAAGTGTCCAAACAGTGGAGAGCCTCCAACATGTTCGTTTGACAAATTCAACCACTAGAAGCTGAGGATGTTTGCACATCTTGATTCAATCAATAAGAGAATGCAAGATATCATTGCTAATGGACCTCACATACCAATGATGCCAGATCCAATGGATACAATACATGAAGTATACAGACCAAAGTCACTTTGGTCAAGAAAAGACTGAGATCTGGTACAGGTTGATAGAAGAGCAAGGAATCAGATATTTAAAGTTCTTGATGACAACATTTTTGAAATAGTGGTTCATACAACCACTGTAAAAGAAGCATGAGAAGCTCTACTGCTCAGAAATAAAGGAACCAACGAAATAAGGGAGAACAAGAAAGATGTTCTAATGCAACAATATGATTAGGTCTCAATCAGATCTGATGAAAATTTAACTATCTTTTATGAAAGGTTCAATATTCTCATCAACAATCTCAAAACCTTATGAAAGACTTTCGAAAACAAGGAAGTCAACCTAAAATCTAGAGCACAATGACCACAGCTATAAGGGAATCAAGAGATCTAACGAAGATGTCCCTAGCTTAACTATATGGTGTATTGTATACATACAATCTCGAAGTTGAGCAAAAGAAGCAAATAGACGATGCCAGAAAGAAGACCTTAGTTTTCAAAGCTCAAGAAAAACTCTTAAAGACAATGGCAGAAGAGGACACCATTGATACCTCATCTGCAAGTGAATAAGGACTGTCTGAAGAACTGGCATTGATGGGAAAGAAGTTTAAGAATCTATTCAAGAAGAAATATTTCAAAAAGAACTTTCCCTCAAAGACAAAGGAAGTAGAAAAGGACGTCTGCTACAACTATGGAAAACCAGAGCACTTTTCTGCACAATACAGACGACCAACCCATGACTCATCTGCACCAAAATTCAAAAAGGACCACAACGAAGGCAATTCTGGAAGAAAAGAAAGAGGCAAAGCCTATGATACAAGGACATGGAGTGAAACAGACTCTCATGATGAAGACATAATCTCAAACGCTCAGCTATGTTTTATGGCTAAGGATGATGAAAAGCAACAGGTATTTGATTTTTCTGATTCAGAATCCATCATAGAGGAATTGAAGAAAGCACTTCAAAAAACCTCTAAGAACTTTATTTCACTTTTAATGGAAAATAATGAAAACCTTTAGCAAATTGCACATCTCAATGAGAAATGCAATTTAACATATGAGGAGACTAACAACAGTCTAATAAATACTCAAGAAGAATTAATAGAAGCAAATGAAAAAGTGAAACTTCTCAATGCAGTAGTGGAAACACTTATATTGATAAATTCTGAGCTTCAGAAACAAGTAGATGCTTGGAATGGAAAGACCTTGAGTTTGCAAAAATTGCTCAACACAGGTCAATACTTCCATGATAAAACACGATTAGAATATAATGACTGGTTGAATAATAAATCAACTGAGAAAGTCATTACTAAGGAAATAAAGCAGACTACTGCAAGAACTCTGCAGAAGAGGAAAATCTGTACTGTAGTAGATGTGCAGAAAAGCAAAAACTCTACTGCACAAATAGTATAGAAAAATAAGAACTTTACTGCTTAAACTCAGAAGAGCTAGAGCAAACTATCAGCACCCTTGAAGAATATCATAAGATGCAGAAGGCCAAGAATCTTAGAAAGAGATTTGAAGAAAGGCCTTATGAAACTCAGCATGCACCTAATTATTCAGTATGGAATAACTTCTCCAGACCAACATAGATAAAGCCATATTTTAGGCACAGCTGTTCATGTCAAATGCAACAGACGAAATGGAGCAGACCACTAAACACCATATGACCAAAGGTGGTCACAAGTCCTTCGAATGCTGGAATTCCCACAAGAAAATAATTCAAGTGTGGATTCCAAAAACTAACATATGAGGACCCATATGAGTGGGTACCATGTACAAGTTTTCTATGTTTTGATGCAGGAAAAGCAAAGAGGAATATGATATCTTGACAGTGAAAGCTCAGGACACATGATAGGAAATAAATCAATCCTTGAGGACTAAAGAAAGGAACAAGGACCTCTTGTCATCTTTGGAGGAGAAAAAGCAGGTACAACTAAAGGTTATGGAACTCTTGATACAGGTTCCTTAATCTTTAGAAATGTAGCTTATGTTAAAGGATTAGAATACAACCTGCTTTCCATTAGTCAACTGTGTGACAAATATTATGATGTATCATTAACTCATAATTCATGTCAAATCAAATTACACAAGAAGTCAAATTGCTAGGTTTAAGAGAAGGAAACATCTATGCAGTAGACTTTGACTCATCACAGTCAAAACAAATAACATATTTCTATACTAAAGAAGAAGAGAACACAAACTGGCTATGGCACAAAAGGTTAGCTCATCTTAACTTTAAAACTATGGCGAGATTATCCTCAGAGAACCTAGTAAGAGGACTTCCACAAGTAAAGTTTAAAAAGGATAAACTTTATAGACCATGTCAAGAAGGAAAGCAAACTAGAGCAAGCTTTAAACCCACAAACTCTTCAGAATCAACTAGAATTCTGGAATTATTACATATGTATCTCTTTGGTCCATTTGAGGTAGAAAGGTTAAACAGAAAGAAGTACACTCTAGTTATAGTAGATGATCACTCAAGATACAAATGTTTTTACATAAAAAGAGTGAAACTTACAGTCTGCTGACTAGGTTTCTTAGACAAATTCAAAATGAAAAAGGCATAGAAGTTATCACAATTAAAAGTGATCATGGCACTGAATTTGATCAAACAGGAGTAGATGTTTACTGTAATGATCATGGAATCAAACATAACTTCTCAGCATCCAGAACACCTCAACAAAATGATATGGCTGAGAGAAAAAATAGATCACTCATAGAGACAACTAGGACAATGCTTGCTGATGCAGAAGCAGTTAATACAGCTTGCTATACTCAGAATAGATGCATAATTCACAAGCAATATAAAAAGGTTCCCTGTGAATTGTGGAAAGGAAAGACACCAAGTGTCAAATACTTTCATGCTTTTGGATGCATATGTTATATACACAATAATTAAAAAAGCCATCTACAGAAGTTTGATCCTAAGAGAGATGAAGAAACTTTCTTAGGATATTCTACAAACAGCAAAGCCTTTAGAGTATATAATAAAAGAACACAAACCGTTGAGTCAGTTCACGTACCATTTGATGAATCAGAAACATTCATAAGAGATGTTAATGTTTTTGATGAGGAATATGCATGCAATGAACAGGCTGCAGAAGAGGTCATTGAAACTACAAACAAGGAAGAGTCGTCTGTACATAATGACAATGCAGTAGAGACAAAAGAACAAACTCAACAACAACTGGAAACTAATGAACAAGATAAAAGAAGATAGATTAAGACACATACACAGGATGACATCATTGGAGATAAGGATGCACCTGTGCAGACTAGAAGGGCAACAAATGGAGAATGCCTGTTTGCTTGCTTTATATTAGAAATAGAACCTAGGATAATAAGTGAAGCCTTAAATGATTCAAACTGGGTGGATGCTATGCAAGAAGAACTTAATGAGTTTCAAAGAAATGAGGTATGGTATCTAACACCAAGACCCAAAAACTATCGAGTTGTAGGCTGCAAGTGGGTATTTAGAAAAAAAGTTAATGAAAATGGAATAGTCATCAGAAACAAAGCTAGGTTAGTTTCTAATGGATACTCACAAGAAGAGGGAATATTGTTTATGTTGAACAACCTCATGGCTTTGAAGACTCTGAATATCCAAAATATGTTTATAGGTTACACAAAGCATTATATGGAATAAAACAAGCACTTAGGGCATGACATGAAACCTTTTCAACATTTCTATGTGAAAATAAATTTGAAAAAGATAGAGACCACTCTTTTCCTCAAGAAGCATGAGGAACATATATTGTTAGTGCAAATCTATGTTGATGACATTATATTTGGTTGCACTAATAATAAACTTTGTGAATGTTTTACAGAACTAATAAAATCTAAATTTCAAATGAGTTTAATGGGAGAACTAAAATATTTCTTAGGACTTCAAGTACAACAATTAGAAAGTGGAATCTTTCTAAATCAATCTAAGTACTTAAAGTACACAATTAAAAAGTATGGCTTAGAAAGTGCTAGTCATATGAAAACTCCCATGAGGACATTAATTAAAATAGGTAAAGATGAACATGGAAAAAAAATAAATCAAACCATGTATAGAGGAGTAATAGGGTCATTGTTATATCTTACAGCAAGGAGACCAGACATTCAATGTTGATGACATTATATTTGGTTGCACTAATAATAAAATTTGTGAATTTTTTACAGAACTAATAAAATCTAAATTTCAAATGAGTTTAATGGGAGAACTAAAATATTTCTTAGGACTTCAAGTACAACAATTAGAAAGTGGAATCTTTCTAAATCAATCTAAGTACTTAAAGTACACAATTAAAAAGTATGGTTTAGAAAGTGCTAGTCATATGAAAACTCCCATGAGGACATCAATTAAAATAGGTAAAGATGAACATGGAAAAAAAATAAATCAAACCATGTATAGAGGAGTAATAGGGTCATTGTTATATCTTACAGTAAGGAGACCAGACATTCAATATTTAGTCTGCATCCGTGCAAGGTATCACTCTAATCCCAAGGAATCGCACTACACTGCAGTAAAGAGAATCCTGAGATATCTCAAAAGAACTCCAAACCTTGGTGTATGGTATCCTAGGGAATCAGATTTTACACTGATAGGTTTTTCAGATGTAGGCTTTGTAGGTTGTAGAGTTGACAGGAAATGCACAAGTGGATCATGTTAATTCATTGGTGCAAGATTGATCTCCTGGTTCAGCAAGAAGCAGACTACCGTGTCAACCTCTACTGCAGAAGCTAAGTACATAGCTGCAGGAAGCTGTGCTGCACAAATACTATGGATGAGATCACAGATTACAGACTATGGTATGATATTCTCTGAAATCTCAATATTTTATGACAACACAAAATTTAAAGTTTGGACAAATTCAACCTCAACAAATTCAAAAGCCAACATACATGTGATCTACGAAAGTTGAACAAGGCTCTGCAGACCACCCAACAATAACTCAATGAAACTATTCGTATCAACGACACCAAGTTTGGACTACTTGAAACCAAACTGCAAGTAGTTCAGAAGAACATATTCTCTGAACTCAAGGTTATGCGTACTGCCCTTGAAGCTCTCATCTCCACCCTGAATTCCAACAAAAAGGGGGAGAAGTAGACTACAGAAGAGCCATAGAGGACTCCCAGGACTACTGCAGCAGAGTAACAGTAGAAGACCCCAGCTGAGACTCAGGGGGAGAAGTCTTTTAAAACAAAGAAAAGACTTTCCTCTGAACAAGAAAGGGAAAGGTCTGCAAAGAGACAAAGGCATCAAGGGGAGCGGTCTTATGAAGAATGCAAGCGACACCACAGAGAGTGAGAAGAAAGATCTCAGAAGCCCAGAAAAAAACCAGAAGAGGAACGAAGGCATCAACGCAGCAAGGGAAAAGAGCATCAAAGGTAAGGAGAAACATTTCTACTGCTCTTCCTCTTTTATTTTCTTTTTGGTTTGAAAACAATGTAAGAAAAGTTGTAAACTTGTTGTCTTACATAGGAGTTTTGTTAGCATCAATTTAGGGGGAGATTGATTGGAATGTGCAATACCTCTAATTGTATAGAAATCGGTGCAACAAAACTGAGATGTATTATTCATAATGTAGTTAGTATGCTTAGGCTGGAAAACAAATAGATAGTTGTAGTCTAGGATGGATGCTTAGTAGCAAACGGCTATAAATAATGGACATTGTATAAGCCACCAGATGCAGACTACTAGAGACATTTTTAGATAAGTAGCTAAGGAATTAATGACCAAAAAAGACCTACAAAGGCTTCAGGATCTGGGATTGAGCTTGCAGATGAGGGCCAACATAACAAAGCATGATGTGCATCAGATCTGAGTGCAGACTGAAATTTACAGCAGGGACTTGGTGAAGACTAGGGTTATAGAGTGCAGACTAGGTCTTGTAATACTGGATGCAGACTGGAGGTTACAGCAGACTCGAATGTAGCAGAGATGTTTGCTAAGGTGGGGTCAAAGGTATGAAGTCCTTCAAATGAAGATTTGAGGTACAGACAGCAACGACAAAAAGTTTTAAGTTAGTGGACCGTCAGCATAAAAAACAAGATAGTGGGGGACACGAGTGACAAGGTGTCACATCAGAAACAGTATCATGTTTACTGGGTTCATTCCTTGAGCCTATAAAAGGGAATCGTTGAGGCTCATTGAAGTAAGGCTGTTGAATGTGAAAAAAAGGCAAACGTACAAAGCAATCAAAAGTTCAAAGATTATTCAAGAGAGCTTATTTGGGAAGATCACAGTGAAAGAAGTGTCACTAGTCTATAGAAAAACATATCTTCCAGTAGATTGGATCTGTACAAAGGATCTGAGTCCTTCATCTTTTGTACAAGTTAGATAGCTTGTAAAAAGAAGTTTCTTGTAAGGTACAAACAAGAAGATAGTGATACTCACCTCTTGGCTTGACTACACTGGTCACCAAGGGAAGAGTGGAGTAAGCTCTCGATTATCATTTGATAACGAGTGTTTGAATAAGTATAAATACTGTGTCTATTACTTGCCTTTGTTGCTTGATATTTAGACCTGTTAGAAACAAATCATAACAGTCAAACAGAGATAAACTCAAAGAGTTTGAATTCTCTACTGTAGACCACCAAGCATCATCTGTAGACTACCTAAGTAATCTTCATAGAACAGTGGTCTGAAAAGAACTAGTATTCCGCATCAAAAGAGAATAATTTTTTAAACAACCTATTCACCCCCTCTAGGTTGAATCTTGGACCTTACATAGTAGTGTGATACACACTACTATGTAAAACTGCATTAACTGTTATGTAAAGCATATAAACTGCAATGACAGCCCACATGAATTGTGTTAAAAACTAACACGAAGAATGAGATTAAAATCAATGTGAATTACTATGTGTAAACGAATGAACTATAATGTAACCCATTATGAATTATAATCTATATCGATATTTACTACGATGAAAATGAAAGTTATTTATCTCCTTGTTGAAATTGTCCACAAGGTGTCTCAAGTAATACGAGTGATGGACACCAAGATAATATATCTAGGAATGGCATTCAGCAGCCCCCAATGACGGTCGAAAAAGAATACATATCTTTGCCACACTCCCCCATTGAGAGGAATCAACGAATTTCCAAATTAATCGCAAAACCATGCCCAATTCTCATTATTTTTGGCTCCAACAACAACAAACGTAATAGGGCACATACCGTTGTCCGCATCTAAGCCAATGGACTCAAAAGATAACTATGGTATTTGTGCTTGATGAATATCTTGTCCATGAATATAGCAGGTCGACAACTTGTAACAAAGCAAAACAAAGATGCATGAAAAGCCACAAATAGACGAATAAATTGGTTTGTCTCAGGGTGAACCTCATATTACGCAAAACTTTCAGGATTTGCTATCTTTAGATTTATACAGTATGTACGTAAATGATCGAAAGAGTATCTAACCCTTCCATGAATCTCCTCCAAAGCATGTTCCTTGTCTTTCCACGCAAGGTGATATTTCAGCTCAACACCGTATTTTTCTTGGATTTCATTTACAATAATACATGGGCATGTGCTTGGTGTGTGGCATAACTTCCTCTTTTACAAGATTCGACACCTATACAGTCTTAGATTAGGGATTCCCGCCAATCTCATAATTGTGATTGAGATTACACCTCCTGATAGCAAACTCTCCAGCTCGCTTCGATTTGGACGCATAAACACGCCAATTGCAATTCGCATCAGTGCAAGTAACAATAAACTTCTCGGTATTGTTTTTCAAAAACTTGAAGTTCCTTTATATAGCAATGATATAATTTCTGAGAGCAGCACGAAACTCTTCGGCACTCAAAGAAACTTGACCCACATCTTGGACGCAACCACGACATGCCTCCATGGACTTGCTCTTGAGGATTGGTGTCATTACAACACCTGGACTTTTTTCAACCCCTGACTTGCAATCCACCCTAGACCTACACATAAACATGAACTGAAATTTAGATCATTATGAACTATAGATTTCTTGACATGAACTACATTATGTTTAATGTGAACTACTTCATGTGAAATGTAAATAATTCATTGTTAACAACGGATTGTGAAATATGAACTGTATATTGTAATTCACGAACTTACCTTGCTTCTGTAGGGGTGGACGAGCTTCTTGGAGGTGGACTAGACCTCATACTTGCATTCATTTTGATGAGATCACTGTTAGCACATGCATAGACATGAAACATATTTGCCACATCATTATCACTAATGAGGGTTACGTGAGATTTAATCTGAGGTGCAAAGTATTTCAATACAACCAACATTGGATTTATTCGATCGTATTTGTTCATTAATAGCTCAAAAGCATCCACAAGTGTCATCGACCTCCGAACAAAAATGGAGTAACAATCGCCATACAATTTGCGTAGAGTTACGAGTTGCACGTCGATCGGTGTTGGTCTATCCTTCTATGACAATTTCATTTTTCGGATCTGACATCATAAACATATTTCTTAGTTCAAAAATGGATATCGATATTTGACATCATCAAACAAAAATAGCGATCCTGTCTTTCTTTCTTTTTTATAACAAATTTTGACAAAAACGAAGTATAATTACCTATATTAGTTCAGTACAGGTCGTGAAATGTGAGATTGTTGGATGATGTCGTGGTGGTCGATATGGTTTCTTGAGAGAAATGCATTCAAATAAGTAATGTGATAAAAGAATGTAAGGACGGTCAAGTGAAATTGATGAGAAACGTCATATCTATGCGAACGAATTTGTTGAAAATTGATGAGAAATATAGGCAAATTTGATGATAACCGAGGTGGTGATGGTGACTGAAGGATGGTGGGAGTGAGTGGTGGCCGACGCTGGAGAATTAGGAGAAAACGATGGGGCAATAATGAACCGCTAAACGATTTGACAAGGGACATTAATGACATTTACAAGTTTTTAGGGACTAAAATGTATGCATTATTTTGTTTGGATATATAGGTGTATGTTCAAACTAATTGGATACTAAATTGTAAGTGAAAGTTTCATTTAGGATTTTACTGCAATTATCGATTTTCCTTAATTTACTCAACCACCTATAATACATTTAAAGAGAATCAAATCGAATAACTACGCATCTTCTCAAAATCCCTTTTTCTTGTATCCACATATTTGGATAAAATTTCTATGGGAGATAATGCTGAAGCCATCACAGTCATTAATTAACTCAGGAAATAAATTAATCAAATATCTGGGTTGTTACATTCTTTCACCCTTAAATAAATTTCATCGTCAAAATTTCATTACAGTATTATTAGAAGGTAAGATATTCCAACAATATCAATCCGTAATATATTAACTCAAAAAGCTTAGTCAAACTACTTTTCTTTCCAGGTGTTGTCTAACTCACCGATGATCGTGTAATATGCTATAAACTCAATGGCTTGTCTATAGCTGAAAACTATAATTCCTTTCATGATGACCTGGGATTTGCAACCAATCCAACCCCTCAGCACTGACCATATCATCATATATCATCATATCAACTTCGAACAACTAACATAAAGCAACCTCACAAAATATTCACATTCAATTTTTATAAGCAGGAGGGGTTGCGTCCAATGGAGTTCCAGTACACATAACTTAATTCCATAAACTGTCATTATACTAGACTAAGTTTTCTAGCTTCGATGAGGCATAGTCACTTCGAGTAATCACTCATCAATAGCCTGTTATCATGATTATTCAAACTAAAATTCAATCCATCACAATCCCACGCATAAGCCCTGACATAGAACTTACATTAGCCTAATGTCCATCCTCTTAATACCCAAGTAACTAAAATCCCAATTTAACGATGACCTACCTGTTCTGATACAACACTGTCTCGTCCCGAATTTTCAAAGACATGAAGACACATGAATTAATAAACCATAATAATTAATTCACGTAAATCATTATAATTCATACAATAATTTAAACTTACATAAAATAGATACACACAGCTACAATACACAATCGGTAAGGTCATCCATTTACATAAACCTATAATTGATTACATGACTCACAAAGCATGAACATATACAAACAACTTAGCCATCCAGTTTGATCTTCCAATTGGCCAGCAGTTTCTTCCCATCCTCATTGAGGCGCTCGTTCCTAGCATAGGCAATGTCCATAAGTGCTTTGAACAAGTAAGTCTTTATAACATGTTTGCACAGCTTTACGGTTCAAAAAATGATGTCATTCCTGTGCTTTCAAATGGTGTATACCAAACTACAAAACAGAAGCTGAATGATGATCCGTGTGGTCCTCTTCGCCTTAAGCGTCTTGTGTAAGGCCTCAAAGTATCCGATGCAGCATTGGGGCCTGCAGCAGAGGGGAGGCGTGCAGCAGAGGTGGGGTCTATATTAGAGGCATGGTCTACAGTAGAGACGGGGTCTGTAGCAGAAGAAAGGCCTACAACAGAGGTGGGATTGCCAACAGAGACAAAATTCACGACATAATTTTATCGACATTCCTGCATCAAAGGGTTAAGGAAGCTGCATGAAAAGAATAAGTGATCATGGGTCTCCACTTCCTTCTTGCAGAAAACACATAGAACACTATCCAACAACCTCATTCCCATAAGTCGATCATGAGTATGAAGCCTTTGCCGTACCACTAGCCAAGTAATGAAGGCGTGTCTTGGGATGTTGCCCTTGAACCATATAAGTTTGTGCCAGAATACCTTTGGAGCCCTCTCTCGAAGATGAACCCATGCACGAGATCAATGGTCTATAGTCTCTGGCCTTCAACCGCTTCGTGGTACTCGTACTGGCAGAGATCCCTTACCAAATCCCCAAATACGTCGGGCAGAATCTATGATGGAGGTATCATCCTCCGCCACAAAGAACTCACTCTTAGAGGTGTTAGGATGTAGACCCGAGACTGAAGAGAAGAGGTCAACCCCTTCCTTGAGCAGCTCTATAGATTCCAAGTTCCCCTCCAAGAATAGCAGCACATCATCAGCAAAGAACAAGTGGGATAGGCAGGTTCTCTTGCAGCTCCAATGGAACTTGAAGCCCGGTTTGCCAGTCTGAGCATCAAGTATTCCGGAAAATACCTCCATAGCCAGGATGAAGAAATAGGGGGCTAGTGGGTCACCTTGCCTAAGTCCTCTTCCAGCTGAGAAATAACCATGAAGTTCTCCGTTCACGTTGACAAAGAACTGGGCACTACATGTGAGCTCCATAATCCAGGATATGAGCTGCTGTGGAAATCCAAAATCCCCAAGTGCCTGCTCCAGAAACTTCCAACTGAGAGTGTCATAAGCTTTCATCATGTCGACCTTGAAGGCAATCCTCGGGAGGTATGGCTTCAGATGATAATCTTGGAGAAGCTCTTGGGCTTGCATTATGTTATCGCTGATCTTCCTGCCTTTCAGAAAAGCACCTTGCGAAGGACTAATGAGAAGAGGCAACACTTTGGCACTTCGGTTAGCAAGAAGCTTTGCAATGCACTTATAAATGATATTGCAGCAGGAGATCAGTCTGAAGTCAGTGATCTGTGTGGGGTTATCACATTTTGGCACCAAGCCAATGGCGGTAGAGTTTGCCTCCTTAAGCATCCTGCCGTTGTGAAAGAACTCTTGGATAGCCAAAATCATTTCACTCCGGACTATATCCTAAGCATCAATGAAGAATTCCACCGAGAAGCCATCAGGACCAGGAGACTTGTTCCGAGCAAGAGAGAATAGGGTATGCTGGATCTCCGCTTCAGTTACTTCGGCAGTAAGCTGGTGCTTGTAGTCTTCCGGGACCGACCTCTTCACAAAAGGAATGAGATTAGACACGGAGTTGCTTGTGGTTGAGCTTCCATGAAGGAGCTGAAATGATCCACAATGAACTCCTACAAATGGCCTTCTCCTTAAACTATGGTCCCTTCATGGCTAACAAGCTCTGAAATCCGCTTCCTATTCTCCCTTACCTTCACATAGTTGTGGAAGAACTTGGTGTTATTATCCCCTTCCTGCAATCACTGAACTCTGGATTTCTACTTGTAGAATGACTCCTCCTGTAGCCTCAGCTGGGAGAAACTCATGACCGTCTCTCTTTCCCTTTCTGTAAGCAGTTCGTCAAAGGGGTTTGTCTCAAGGGTTTGTTGTGCCTTCATCATGTCCTCTCTAGCATCCTGGACCTGTCTGGATATGTCATGGAAATGCCTTCTACTGAAGTCTCGAAGCCTCAACTTGACGGCTTTTAGCTTCTTGTAGAGTCTGAACATTGCACACCCATAAACAGGTACCTGCCATGTATCATAAACAACAGAAAGAAAGTCCGTATAAATAGACCAGAAGTGGTAGTACTTAAACGGAGCCTTAATCTTCCTTCCCTCATCAACACGGACAACTACATTAGAATGGTCAAAGATCCCAGGGGGGAGAAAGTCATCTTCAGAGAAGTTGAACTCAGCCTACCATTTGGAAGTGCACAGAACCCTGTCAATCTTCCTGTAGTAAGCATGCTCTCCTTGGCTTTTGTTACTCCATGTGTACCTGCAGCCTCTGTATCTAAGGTCATCAAGTGCAGCATTTTCAAGACAAGCAGGGAACTCATCAAAGGATGGAAGCCATTTGTTCGTGCCTCCTTGTCTATAAGCCACCTCTTTGATTGCATTGAAGTCCCCAAGAATCATCCATGGGATGTCATTAAATGCGTGCCCCTTGTCTTCAATGTCCGTCCAAAGAGATCTTCTCCTAACAAAAGTGTGCTCAGCATAGACAAAAGAGATGATGAACTCTCTATCTTGCTCGCCGTACCGTACTCTCCCATGAATGACTTGGTCTGATGTACAGAAAGGATTGAAGTCAAGGAGTTTAGGGTCCCACCCGACCCATAACCTTCCTTTTTCAGAGCAAGAATAATTAGCATAGGATTTCCAGGTTGAAAACATCGAGGCAAAAGTATCCAAGTATTTCTCTTCCTTCACCTTGGTATCCAGGATGGCAAACAAGCTCAGTTTCCTCCGTCTCTCCAAGCTGTAGACTTCTACTTTCTTTATTGGGATTCCTAAACCCCTTACATTCCAAAAACCAACAAACATAAAAACTGTACAGATAGTTGAGAGGTGAAGACTACCTCTTTCGATCTATAACTATAGTGCTAGACCTCGTTTTGGTCTTATGTTTCTTGGCCTTCTTTGTTTTAGGACTGGCCGCGTTGTCAGAGGCTGCCCCCAGAGAGTTCGGTGCCATGGTAGTGAGGCCAACTACAACCTGGTCCAGTACGATGTCTTCCTTTGGCTGGGATACAGAAGAATTCCCTTCAGTGGAAGCTGCTCCCATTGCGATCTCGGACTCTGTCTCTGGACTGTGTCCATGACCTTCGTGCTCTCCTCATTTTCCTATCACTGTTGAGCTCTTATTACTACTATTGGTGTCCTCCCCTAGTGCCGCTGGAACCGGTTTTGGGGTAGCTGGTGGGCTCTTCTCTGAGATCACAATCCCATTTGATGCCTTCTTCTTTTTTCGTACCAATGTGAAGCCTTCATCATCGGTAGGCGTCCTGTCAACAATGGTATTCTTGCCTTTGTTGACAACAGGGGCTGCAACAGTATGTGGCCTACACACATGGTCGAAGACATGGCATTTTGGACAGAGCTGTGGCTTACATTGGTAGTCGACCTTTAGGAGAAGGACAGAAATCACCATCTTCACATAGATCTCGTCAGGAAGGGCTTTATCCGCACTGAGCTCGACACAGATTTTTGCGAATGCAATCTTGGTCATGTTCTCTGTGAAGGAGTCCGTGTAGAGTGGTTTGCCTATGAGACTGGCAATACCACTCAGTCCCGAGCTCGTCCACAATGCCAAGGAGATATTGTGGATCCTCATCCACAGAGATACCTTATCGTGGGCCTTCTTATATATCACCAGCTCCGGGGTCCATTGCTGTAGAATGATGGGCCTTCCAGCAAACAACCACGGTCCTTCCTCCAATATCTTCTGCCTCGCAGCTGCCTAAAGTATGTGAAAGTAATAGAAACCAGACGCATCTACTATCACTTCCTCCAACCCCAGCTTACTCCAGGCGCTCTTCGCGATCCTTTCCACGGTCATCACCGGTAATTTCCCAGAGATGAAATAGGCCACTAAATAGCTGGCCCATTTGGTCGTCGCCTCTACAATAGCCTCCCCCGATGGTTCGAAAATCATTCGACAATCCTCACAGACCGGATCGACGAAGTTAAGTTTCATCTTCCTATCTAGCGGATTAGAATTCAGCATCGACGTAAAGGTTCGTCCTTGGCCAAATGAACCTTGCGTGGCGTCAAAGTTCTGCATCGGAGCACGACTTCGACCTCGACTCTGCTGTCTGAAGTGGTTAGGTTCAGGACGTCAAGATGCATTCTTGGCCAGATTTTGAAAATTCGAAGATTACTGTTCATGTGAACAGTGTTCTTCGGTTCACTGCACAAGAGCTCAATCCTGATTTCTTCGTCAAAAGAGCTCTTTCCTGCAAAAGAAAAACATTCCTAACAGCATTAACATCATCCCAAACAATACACCCTTCCCCAACAACCACACCGTGCCCGGAATCAATATTTTCATGCGGATTCATTACCAACTTGGGTATCAATGCTTGGAACGTGTCCATCACGAGCCATGGTGAAATAGAACAAAAAACAGCCAAATCAAGGCCGAATTTCGTCAATTTGGCCACGGTGAATAGTATCATGAATAGTGTTTGAGCTCCCAAAATCGCGTGAACAGTGTTTTGTTGTTTTTAGCATTCGTTCTGACTTTAGATAAACCTATACATCTTTAAACTATCCATAATCCCTCCATCTCCCATTAAAATCTGATCAATTTTAAATTGACATGTGATTTCTGAAATAAAATAGAAAGAATAAAGACAAAAAAATAAAAAATAAAAATGAGCGTAAGCACAATAGTGACAACCACGACCGTCGAGGACCAAAGAAGCTTATAATAATAATAATAAAAAGAAGATCCACAAGTCAATTTTACCACGACGAGCCAAAGAAATAGAATATGGAGGAATCAAAACATAAAATAAACACATCGAATACGCAACCCAAACAAGTGATCATAAAAGATACCATTTTCATACTGGCTCATCCTGAAGGCCTTTTGTCGAAATCATGGGTTAACTGGATTATGTCCACTTCGAAATACGACATGTCCAAAAATCACAAAGAATTTTGCCATACCAAAAGATAGCAAAACATAATGAATCTGTCAATTTCCTTGTCACTGTTCAGATTAACGAATCGATATATCTTCATATAAAATAATAAAATAAAGATAATTCAAATAACATGAGGATTTGTGTTATATTATGGGTACCTAATAATATAATCTGTAAATTTGAGAAATTCAATAACAGATTAGGAAAGCAAACAATCAATAGAGCCCAAGAATATCAGAAGTCAAAAGAAAGATTAAGTGATGCGAATAAGGTATATGAGACAGATCGAAGAAGATCGAAAGCCATGATAATCACGTACTGAATCGTGTGTATATGATGTTAATCACCCAAAACATCTCATCAATTTTCCTCCATGATAATGAACTTTGCTAGGGTGCTAGGGTTCTGTTTGTTTTCATCGCCTTCACTGTCTATTCATCTATTAGTATCTTTTCTTTTTCTTATGTGTTTTGATCAACTACCCTCGAAGGTATATATACTAGGGCACACTTATAATCTGATTGGTTAAACTTCAAAAATCCATATATTTTATATCTTGTTTTCTTTTATTTTCCTAAAACCACTTCTGCACGTTCGTATGTGCCAATTTTCCTTAATTTACTCAACCAATTATAATACATTTAAAGAAAATCAAATAAATTAATCAAGCATCTTTTTAAAATCCCTTTTTCTTGTATCCATATATTTGGATAAACTTTCTATGGGAGATAATGCTGAAGCTGTCAAAGTCATTAATTTTAAAACTTAAGAAATAAGTTCATCAAATATCTGGGTTGCTTCAATACGAACGTCCCTTCTTACACCCCGTTGCCTGGAAGTACGTTCGGCTTTGTACGTCGTTGATCTCATTCTCTGTCGGTTCCGTATAAGGCTGTATCTTCGCAAGCAACTCATCCATAAACTCCTGCTCTAATACGGAGTACTGAGCCTACAAAAAAACCAATTATAAATCTGATAATAACAATTTGAAAAAAAAAATAATTCAATAAGTTAAGAACAAAAATAAAAATAAAAATTAAGGAGGTATAATCTAAAAAAAAAAAAAACACTAATTTTACCACAGTCTTCTATGATCGTTCATCAGACCACACCACCTCATCAAAACACTAAGTGTTTTTTCAAAGACTTTGATCTTCTGTGATTTTCTCTTTAACTCCTTTTTCTTCAAACAAACAATCAATAAAATATTGATCATCATTCATTCAAATCTAAAAACATATAGAGAAATAAATTTAAATACATTGATTAATTGATTTTACATGATTAAATAAATTACTTATTATCTTCTTGGCGACATTGACTATAGACACCGATACTTGTAAATGCTTTGCCTCCCCTTTTCTCCTATTCTCTTGAGCACGCTGTGATCAGGTCTGAAACTGTTGCTACTTCCACAACATCGTTACAGCCTCCTAGATCTCGTCATTGCACCAAAGGACATTTTTTTTTCCTTTTCTACAACTTGTCTCAACCTAAAAAGACATTCACAAACCCGAACGATCATCTTTGCCTTACACATGACATAAATCATATCAATGTGTTTTTTCTTCCAATGGTACAGTTCCTGCAACTCCAAAGATAAAATTAAAAAATAATTATTGACCACGATTAAAAATATATAAATACTAAATAAATAGATGCAAATTTTTGTAATTTTAATCTTACCCTGAAGTACCCACATATCTTATCCCGCGCTCATTTAGGAATGTCGGTCTAAGGGCAGGTATATGGAACGACTTTTTGATATGGAAAACCACAGAGTGCTTATGAAACCTGAAAAGTTACAAATATCCAAGCATCATATATTTGAGATAAATTGAATTTAAAAAAAATATGAAGATTATTACCAATTTAAGAAATACATACCAAAGACTACCATCCGGATCCAATATAAGCCCAAGACGATATGCACTAACATACCCATCTTCAGTCCCAACTGTTGATGGGGACGATGAGCTATAAGGAGAAGACATTGGTTGTGAAGCGGATGATCGAAAAATCGGTGATGGTGAAGCTGAATCCCATTGTGGAGGTGCTGGTGGAGCAGACAATCGATAAGAAATCCCTCAACCTTGTTCACGCACTGTTCACAACATTCTTCCGGCGAGATGGAGCGATGGCAGAAGATCGACAAGTTCGATGGGAATGATTTCGGTTTCTCGAAGATGCAGATCGAAGATTATCTGTATCAGAAGAAGTTGCACCTTCCTCTGGCAGAATCGAACTTGCTGGATTGGCAAGCTCTCGGGTTTGTCTGATTGACACTGACGAAGAACGTTGCGTACAACATCGTGAACGAGAAGACAACGTATGGTTTGATACAAGCGTTATCGAACATGTACGAGAAGCCATCGACATCGAACAACGTATTTCTGATTCGTTAACTGATTAATACGAAGATGCGAGAGGGTGCGTGTGTTACAAATCATGTGAATGAGTTCAATTCTATACTGACAAGATTTGACGTCAATTGGAGTTGTCTTTGATGATGAAATACAAGCACTGTTGTTGTAATCTTCGTTGCCTGATAGTTGGCCAGGAACGGTGACTACGGTAGCCAGTACGTCGGGAACTACGAAATTGACGTTCAATGGAATCAGAGATTTGATTCTAAATGAGGATATTCGTAGAAGGAACTCTGGAAAAACTGCAGGTTCTCTGTTGAGTGTAGATAGTAGAGACAGAAAGTCTGAGAAAGGGCAGAGTTCAGGACGTGGTAGGTCGAAGTCAAAGAAGCGAGGACAGTCCAAACCACATAAGGATATAACTTGCTGGAATTGTCAGAAGAAGGGGCATTTCAAACACCAGTGCACAGCTCCTACGGTTCCGAAGGGAATGAAGCCTGACAACTCAGTAAATGCAGCATAGGAAGATATAGATGATGTACTGATTTGCTGTGTTGAGTGCCCGATTGAATCCTGGATCATGGATTTAAGTGCTTCATTTCACGCATCTCCTTGCAGGGATGCAATGCAGAATTTCAAAGCAGGAAATTTTGGCAAAGTATGTCTAGGAGATGACGAGACCCTCGATATCACAGGAATAGAAGATATCAATCTCAGAACATCGGCTGGTACACTATGGACCTTGAAGGATGTGAGATACATTCTAGGACTCAAGAGAATGTTGATCTCTGTGGGTATGTTGGATGGTCAAGGATATCGGGTCATATTTGGAGACAGTCAGTGGAAAGTGGTGAAGGGAAATCTGGTGATTGCTCGTGGCCGGAAGAAGGGTACTCTATACATGGTAGAGTTATCTACAAATGAAGTAAACTCGGTTGGTGATGATGCTGGTCATGGTTCTACTCTGTGGCACCAAAGGCTTGGGCACATGAGTGAGAAGGGTATGAAGATGCTAGTCTCTAAGGGGAAGATTCCAGAATTGAAGGAGGTAAAAATTGGTTTCTGCGAACCATGTGTGTTTGGGAAGTAGAAGAGAGTCTCTTTTGCAACGTTAGGGAGGACACCCAAGGTAGAGAAGCTGGAGCTTGTTCATACAGATATGTACGGGCCAACATCAGTCCCATGATTGGGAGGATCGCGCTACTATGTTACCTTCATAGATGATTCCACTAGGAAGGTATGAGTTTACTTTATGAAGTATAAATCCGAAGTATTTAATACCTTCAGAAAGTGGAAAGTTGCTGTTGAGAATGAAACTAGACTGAAAATCAAATGTTTGAAGTCTAACAATGGTGGTGAATATAGTAGTAATGAGTTTATTGATTACTGTGCTGAGAATGAAATTAAAATGTTGAAAACTATTCCTGAGACACCTCAGCAGAATGACGTTGCTGAAAGGATGAACAGAACCTTGAATGAGAGGGGAAAGAGTATGAGGATTCATGTAGGGTTGCCAAAGACATTCTGGGCAGATTCAGTAAGCACAGTAGCATACCTCATTAATCGTGGACCCTCGGTTCCCATGGGGTTCAAGATTCCTGATGAGGAATGGCGAGGGAAGGAGATAACTCTCTCTCACTTGAAAGATTTTGGTTGTGTTTCTTATGTGTATTTTCATTAGCTATGGTACAAACTTGATCCAAAAGCAAGGAAGTGTATTTTCATTAGCTATGGTACAGATGATATGGGGTATCGTTTATGGGATGATCAGAATAGAAAGATCATCAGAAGGAGAGATGTCACATTTAATGAAAGTACGGTGTACAAGGACATGTTTGCACGTTATGCTGAGGGCACAAAGAGACCACCGGAGAAGGAGAAGTAGAAGACAGAGATGGAAGATATCACAGATAAAGATCTTGCTGGAAGCAATGGAAGCTCAGGTGACAGAACAGGTGAGAAGACAGTACTAGTCACACCAGAAGTGAGGAGATCCAGCATAACCATTAGGCCTCCTCAGAGATACTCTCCATCAGCGAATTACCTGCTGTTGACTGAGGATGAAGAGCCTCAGTATTGTGATGAGGCGCTACAGATGGATGATTCGGCTCAATGGGCGTTAGCCATGCAGGAGGAGATGAACTCCCTTGAGAAGAATCATACTTGGTTCTTGACTACTTTACCAGCAGGAAAGAAGGCTTTACGGAACAAGTGGGTGTTCAGGACCAAAGAAGAACATGATGGCAGGAAGAGATACAAAGCAAGGCTAGTGGTGAAGGGTTCTCAGCAGAAAAGAGGTATTGACTATAATGAGATATTTTCTCCTGTAGTCAAGAGGACTTACATTTAGAGCAGCTAGATGTTAAGACAACGTTCTTGCATGGTGTTCTTGATGAGGACATCTACATGGTACAGCCAGAGGGTTATCAGATAGTTGGAAAGGAGAATTTGGTCAGTAAGTTGACCAAGGGTCTGCATGGTCTAAAGCAAGTGGCAAGACAGTGGTATCTGAAGTTTAACAATTTTATGAGCAGGAGTGGGTACAAGAAGAGTGACATGGACCCTTGCTGTTACACGAGGCATTTTTGTTCATCCTATATCATATTATTGTTGTATGTTGATGACATGCTAGTTGCAGGTTCTGACATGGAGGAAATCAACAGATTGAAGGAACAATTATTCGAGGAGTTCGAGATGAAGGATTTTGGTGCCTCAAAACAGATTTTGGGCATGAGTATCAGCAGTAACAGATCTGAAGGCTCTCTAATATTATCCCAAGAGAAGTATATTGGGAAAATGTTAGAAAGATTCAGCATGCAGGATGCCAAGGCCACATGTACACCTTTAGGGGCTCACTTCAATCACACAAAGAAGCAGTCACCTAAGACGAATAAAGACAATACAGAAATGGCTAGAGTCCCTTATGCATCTATAGTTGGGAGCTTGATGTATGCAATGGTGTGCACGAGACCAGAAATTGCTCAGGCAGTAGGAGTAATCAGCAGGTTCATGTCTAATCCAGGGAGACAGCATTGGGAAGAAGTCAAGTGGTTGTTACGCTACTTGAAAGGTACTTCCAAAACATCATTACGTTTCAACAAGAATAATGTTGTTTTGGAAGGCTATTCTGATGCAGATTTAGGAGGCTGTTCGGACACGAGGAAGAGCACCACAGGATTTGTTTTCATAGTGGGAGGCACAACAGTTTAGTTGGATGTCTTAACTTCAAAAGAGTGTTGCACTTTCAACCACAGAAGCAGAGTACATGGCTATTTCAGAAGCAGGGAAGGAATGATTTGGTTGAAGAACCTTCTTGAGGAGTTGGGCAGGAAGTAAGATGACAATGTCCTTTACAGCAACAGTCAGAGTGCCATTCATCTCGCGAAGAATCCTGTGTTCCATGCGAGGACAAAACATATCCAGTTAAGGTGTCACTTCATCAAAGGGTTGATAAGTAATGGCATTTTGTCATTGAGGAAGATCCCTGGGTCAAAGAATCCTGGAGACATGTTGACCAAGAGAGTTACTACAGAAAAGTTGAAGCTATGCTTAGCTTCAACTGGCCTTTATGGTTGATTGTTGAGAAAGCGCCACACTAACCTGGAGGAATTACAGTTTTTGGGTTTGCTAGAGTTATATTGGAGTGCAGTTGATGTGATCAGTCTCCAAGTGGGAGATTGTTGAGTTGTGGAGTCTGATTTGGACTTCGCTGTTATATGGGCCTCTGGCCCAAGTTCTAGGCTAAGCCTATAAATACTCTGTAATTATAAACTCTAGTGTGTGAGTGAATTTCCTTGTGCTGATGCGGCCGTGGATTAGGTCAAATTGACTGAACCACGTTAAATCTCTGTGTTCATCGTTTCAATTTATTGTATTGTAATTGCGTGTGTGCGTTTGAGATCTCGATCTATACCCCATCAAGAAGGGCATTGCGCCTGGCGCTACTTAAGCCCACGCCCGGAAACTTTGATGATTTTATTAGATCATTGTGTGCCATCAGAGGAGGTGGCGTCCGAGCATGGAAAATAACTACGTCTGGGTGCTTTGATGATAAACCTAATTGCCTTTTCTTCGCCTCGACGCACATTCTTTAAGGCACAAAACACTTAAATTTAGTACTTGATTTGTCCAAAAAGAATATATGCTCACTCCAATTTCCACTTTACCAATGTGAGTAAAGGTTTTCATACAACCTTTTTCTTCTTTTCATTTCATCAGCACAAACTTTTACACCAACTTGTTTCCATCACAGTCCTTTGTCACATTTTATGTAATGTTTTAATGCTCCAATAATAACATTTAAGGGAGCAATATCAACAGTATATTCTCAAAGGAGACAACCATGATGTTTGGGCTAAAGCCATGGTGAATGCTCTGCGAGCAAAGAACAAACTTGATTTTGTTACCAAAAGTATCAAAAAGCTAACGGATGGAGAGCTTGAGGCAGAAGCATGGGAGATCTGTAATTCAATGTTGATCTTGTGGATCCTTACCACCATCGAATCAGGTTTGCAACATAGCGTTTCTTATGCTGGTTGTGCAAAGGAGATGTGGGATGTTTTGTGAGAGCATTTTTCAGTAGGAAACGGTGCTAAGATACACCAGTTGAAAAGTGAGATACCAATGTTGAAACAAGATGGCATGACTATCACAGCTTATTATAAAAGACTCAAAAGGAATTTGGGATGAACCAAGGGGTTATTCCTCTCTTCCAACTTGTACGTGTAGTGCAGCCAAGGAAATCATGAAAGATAAGGAGGATGAGAAGACTTATCCTTTTCTGATGGGACTTGGCAATGTCAGTTTCGAAACAATAAGGTCACAAATTCTTGACATGGATACACAACTCCTGGTCAATTGTTTTCATCTTTTTCATTCGCACATTCCATTCCTGCTAGAATTTCATCCCTTTAATTTTTTCCTCTTAATTTCCCGCCACTTCTATTTTTCAATTCTCTCTACTAACTCCACCCTACGTTTACCACCCATGACATTAACCTTCCATTCATCCATTGAAAATTTCAAACCACCTAATTTACATTGTACAATGTCAAATCTGTAGATTTCAACTTGAGATTTGCGGATCAATTGCAGCCATAACATCTAGGTAACACTAAAAAGCTTATGTCTTCTATGTCACAAATAATCATTGTAACTAACATAAACCCACGTAATCGACCAATATGGAGTTCTTTTGCAAAGAGTTCAATCTAGTAGTTCATATCGTAATCATTTCCATGAATACCTTTGAATAATTATCAATTTCTGTTCAAAATCACTCCTTTATTTTTTTAACCTATTTTTTTAGTTTTTATTCTCTCTTTTTTGGTAGCTGATTGATGCTGAAATTCATGTCCATGACAATCTCAATTGTTGCGTAAAGATCTGATTTAGCATTTTCTTTCTCTGCTACAAGTAGTTAGCAATAGTTCCTTTAATTTTCCTATAGCTATCCCTAAAAATCAACTTATTCCAACACAATTATAAAAGAAGCTTTACATTACATGTTTGCTGACGATTTGATAATGGCTAATTCATGGGATCTCATCTTGCTTTTGAGAGGCAAAACATGGATAATGTCATTTTACAGCTTGTCGAGTATGGTGTAATGCAAGTTGAAGGGGACAAGCATAGAGTCAACTTATTTTTACACTCATTTATTCCTATTTGTTATTGATTCCTCAATCTCGTTAACAGATCACATTTCAGAGTTGAGGAGGGGGACAAGCATAGGGCAAAACATGAAGTGATAGTAATTTGATATTGCGATTGTGTCAACAAAGTGTTGAACAATTGGGCATTATTTAAATCCTATAAAGCTTCTGGTTTTCTTTGCAGATCTATAATATGGTAGTATATTGTCCTCATCCAATGGTAGTATATCAGTGACTATTTATGATTTCATTCCTTATGATTGTTTCATTATGATAACTTCTGGTCTTTTTTTTTTTTTTTTTAAACTAGATGTCGGTTCAACAAGTAAGAAGTTCACATTTCTGTGAAGGAGAGTTGCGAGGCTATTTTAAAGAGGTTAAGCAGAATGCAAAGATATAGACTCAAACAAAAGTTTGAGCAATATGCTTCAACTGAAGAGGCCAAGGAAAACAAGCCTGGTAGAATCAGCCAACAAGAATGGGATTCCCTTTGTGATATGTGATCTGACCCTGCTCACATGGTTAGAAATTTTATGGTAAAATTTTCTTTGATTAGATGTTTGCAGAATTTAATGCTTAGTATATATGATGGTTGATTATATTGGGGTCCTTAATTCATTGCAGGATAGATGTTTGATCAATAAAGCCAATAGATCCAAGTTGAAAAATTGTCACCCAACAAGTTCAAGACCATATGTTGTTGTTCACAATGAGATGATAACGAAAATATGTTTAACTTTTCATGATACACGTTTCATTGATTTTTTTTGTATTATCTATAACATTTCAGCATGAGTTGCAGTAATAAACTATTGTCTTTATGTGTTCACAGTGTTTTGTTTTTTGGTAAGTTGGAGGTTTAAATTTTGAATATTTTTTTCCATCATTATTTAAATTTCATTGAGTTTTTTCGTATTATCTATAAGATTTTAGCATGAGTTGCAATAATAAATTATTTTCTTTATGTGTTCACGGTGTTTTGTTTTTGGTAACTTGGAGGTTTAAATTTTGAATATTTTCTCCTATCCTTGTTTAATTCAATGTTCAAAGAGGACACGTATGGAAGATGAAGTTTTAAACAATGAAGATATAGACATTGATGGTGAAGCCAATGATGGTGTAAAACTTGATGTTATTGAGTTATTCAAAGGGTTGTGTTAGGTTCAAGATTCAACCTAAAAGGGATGAATAGGTTGATTCAAAAAATTATTTCAATTTATGCAGCGGATTAAATTATTTGAAGTTAACTGTTCTTCTGCAAACTACTTGAATAGTCTACAGTAGAGACTGAAGTTAACTATTCTATGCAGAAAATTTGAATAGTATAAACTAAAGACTCAGTGGTCTGCAACAGAGACTTCAAACTTTATAGTTTGCCTCTGTTTTGCTGTGATGATCAGTGTCTAACAGTTCTAAAATAAAAGCAAATAAAAAATATAATAATTATACTGCTTCAGACACTCATTATCAATTAATAAACGAGACCTTAATCCAATCTTCCCTTGGTGATCAGTTTAGTCAAGGCAAGAGGTTAGCTAACTTGTAAGACAACCTCTTTTTACAAGTTAGCTAACTTGTATAAAAAATGAAGAACCCAGATCTTTGCATAGATCCAATCAGCTAAACTCTTCTCCAAGTTTTGTTCTTCTCTGCAGACTAGAAAACTCTTCTTACTATTCTTCACGATTTGGCTCACTTGAGTAATCTTTAAAACTCTGATTGTTTTGCACGTTTGCCTTTTAATCACCCGTTCAACAGTCTTACTCTCTGAGCTTCGATGATCCTCTTTTATAGGCTCATGGAATGAATCCGTGACTTTGTACAGTATCTAATGTGACATCTTGTCACATGTGTGCCCCAACTGTTGTTGGCAGCTTACCTACCTCAGATTCTTAAACTGTCACCTTCTGCACCCCATATCTTCATTTTGACTATCTTCAGACTTTTGACCCAACCACCAGCAACCATCTTTGTTGCACTCAGTCTCCTACATCTTTGTCTGCATTCTATAATATGAGACCTTGACTGTACCAGTCCCTGCTGTAACCTCATCTGCACCAAGATCTGCTGCACTTCATGCGTTCTGTGTTGGTCCTCGTCTGTAAGCCAAGTCCTAGATCCTAAAGCATTTGTAGGTCTTTTATTGCCTATGTGTATCTTACTTGCTTAGCCAAAATCTTCTATAGTAGTCTCCATCTGGTGGCTCACATGATGCTCATCATCTGCAACTGTCTGCTCTCCAGTATTCGACCTAGACTACAACTACCTACTTGATTTCTAGTCTAAGCACACTAATTACATCATGGCTAATACTCCTAAGTTTTGTTTATCAATTTCTATACAATTGGAGGGATTGCACATTCCAATCAATCTCCCCGTAAATTTGTGCTAACAAAACTTATAAATAAAACCACAAGCTAACTACTTTACTTACAAGTTAATTACATTGTTTTGAAAACAAACTTGAAATAAAAGAGCAGTAGAGAAATTTACCTTTACCTGTGATTCTTTTTTCCTTTGCTATGCTTATGCTAATGTTCTTCTTCTATTTCTCAGCTGCACTTATGAGGCTGTTCTTCTGAATCTCTGTGATGTCTTCTTCTTTCTTCAATAGGACAGCTCCCCCCTGAATTCTATGTCTTGTGGTATGTTCTTGTTGATGCTTTGATATTTTTGCAGACCTTTCCCCTTCTGCTTTTACAGTATTTCTTCGTTTCAGATAGTTTGTAGTTTTGCTCTTGGTTCCACTTTGCTGCTGACTTCTCCCCTTGGGTTGCAGCTTTTTTTGGAGTCAATTTCTTTGTTGCAGTTTTCTCTGAAGCCTTTTTGTCCCCATTTTTGTTAACATTCAGGGCAGCTGTGAGGGCTTCAATAGCAATTCGCATAGCTTTTAATTCAGAGATAGTGGCCTGCTGAGCAATGGTGGCCTTGGTCGTTTCCAGTTGCAGTTTGTTTTCAGAAGTCCCAGTCTTGTGTTGTTGTTGCAGATGTGTTCAGTGAGCTATTGTTGAGTGGTCTTTTAAAGTTTTCGCAGATCAGCAGAGTGTGGTCCTCGAAACTTGTTGAGATTTGATGAGATGACTCGATATTGTTGAATGTTCATGGCATTGGTCTTTGCATTTGATTAATGAGTCCTGCTACCAAGTTGTTGAGTGTCGTGCGGAAATCTTCAAAGCTTTTAGTTCTTATTTCCTTTTCAGGTTTCAAGTCTGTAGCAATTGGTTACAGACTTTCGAGGAGCTCATGAAATGTTTTCCTTGTCCATACATGCAATTCATAGACCTCTTGATCCACTTGCCAAAGTCTATACTCAACTGCAGTCTCTGAAGGAGAGGATTCCTGATATGCAGACTGACCCCTCTCTCCTGTTGTAGTAGACGATGGTTTTTACTTGTACTGAAATGATTTGGACTTCATCAAGAGCTTGCTTCAGTTCTCTATATGGGGTGTCAGCTGTGCAAGTTCAATAGATGGTGAATCTATTTTTGTTTACATAATTCCAAAAGAGGAAGATGGTGTGAACATGATGTTTAGTAAGCTTTGCTCCTTCGGGTGATAGGAATGGCTTCTTTGACAGCTTGATCTGCTACTGTCTCTGTAGCATCTATGGATTCTTCTTCTACTATGACCTTTTCTTCTGTCTGTTTGGGAGAGTTATATCAAGTGTAGTGACTTGTGTGAATTCTGCTTATTTTTTGAGCTGCATTGGGGTGGCCATAGCTATATCTTCAGTTAATGATGCCTCTTCTGCTCCTGATTCTGTCTGTAGTGCAGGTTCTTTATTTAGAAGGTCTGCTGCGGATGAATTTGCTGCTTGTTCCTCAATTGTAGGTATTTCCACTACTTGACCCTCAACGAAAGGTGAGTTAACTTCTTATTCCCTTGCTGATGTCTCTTCTACAAGTTCCCTTACTGGTGACTCTTCTACAAGTTCCTCTACAGATGACTCGACTGCCTCTTCTTCAGTAGGTGACTCATCTGCATATACTTCTGTTGGTGCTTCAGCTACAGAAGACTCGGCTACAAAGGTCTTGACTACTGCCTCTTCTGCAGTTGACTGCTCCCGAATTCCTTCGTCAGCAACTTTATCAATTATATCATCATCATCATCATCATAAGTTTCAGGGTGTGGTTGATCATCATCACCATCATCTCCTGATGGCTGTGTTTTTCTAACGGTTGATCTGGAGAGATATTCGTAGATCTCCTAAGTTACGGCTTTGACATGTTTAGCTAATAGTTTCTTTAGCTCAGCCTCTACTACAAGTGTATGCACGAATTCGATGAGCCTTAGTTGTGCTTGTCCGTGTATTCTTGTCTTCAATGTTGAGTCCTTGACTCCAAGTGCTCCATTGAACAAGATATATGCTTCCTTGGGTCTGGTCGTCTTGTTAGCCTCCTTCTTTTGAATCTGAATTAATTGATGGATTTCTGCTTCTGTCATTCCATCAATTACTCCAATCTCTGTATGTGACTTATCTGGATTTATTTTGTACAATGTGGTTGGTCTTGATGGAATCAGTCTTGGCCTCGCAGTCCTTGAATCATTCGTTCTTTTTGTGCCTTTTTCTATATCTCTGCCTGTTGTAGCAGTTCATAGGTTTTGGTCTGGTAACCTTGAACTCTTTCGTGTATGGTTTGAGCTGCCTGCAGAGCTTTAGCAATTTCCTTCTTTCCTGGAGACTGTGTGACCTCAGTAGTTGTTTTTACGGTCTTCTTCAATCATAGATACATCCATTCCAATACTGGTGATTGGAATGATTGTTGTTGTTATTGGCTCAGTTGCAGTAGATCTGATTGTTACTACACTTGCAGAAGAGGTGACATGAGATTGTCTAGTCTGCAATGCTCTGAGATGGGCTTCAATAGCCTCTATCTCCTTCCTAGTGTATCCTTGTGCACCAAGCTCCTATCGCAGTTGAGCTTGTGGCCTTTCCCCAATTTCTTAGTAGCTCCTTTGTGCTTCCAAGATTAGGTTTTGAAGGTGTTTATTTGCGCCAGCTTTTAGAAACTTCATTGCCAGATTGACATCATGAAGTGCTGCAACTTCTGATTCTTTTTGTGGTATTGGTTTTGACGATGAGGCTTCAACAAGATGCCTAGTTTTCTCTACTGCAGACTGTGTTTCCATTTCCATGTCAGTCGGCTCAGTAGCCGGGTGGTCTGATATGGTCTCCTCAATTTAGGTCTGTAAGATGAGTTTTCTTCTAATTTCCTTTGGCTGCCTCATCCTTGCTGGTTGTGTTTTGTTGATTGGCACTTTCTTGACCTTCTTCATTGTTGCAGTGGTCTACACTGCTGTATTTAGTCTTCACTGCTGTAGCTTTTAGAGGGTGGTTTGTAGTCTTTGTGCTAGTCTGCACTGTTGTAGTCTTTGTAAAACCAATAGGCTACTTCCCTATTTTTCTGACATTTATATGTTTGTCCATTGTTAATGGCCTCCCTTCCTTGTCTGATAGTTTAGCTTTCCTTTGAGGATGATAATGATCACCCTTCTGAACAAAGGCTGCTTTGTTGCTACGGTCTTCCCGAGCTGATACATGAGCAATTTTTCTCAGTTTACTTTGTGTTTCAAGAGAATCGCGCACATGATGTCTTGTTCATCAAATATGATCTGATCTTTGGAGAATTCTCTAGACAAAATTACTTTCTTGACGACATCTGCCAGCAACTTATGCTCCTTGGACAGAAATTTCTTCATTGTTCTAATTCCTTCTTTTTGTTGGTCTGCACTTAGCATGGAAAATCGTTCGTCTGCTACCACAGATGGTGGAATGATTATCGATCCTTCATTTGGGACTTTGAAGTATTGTCCGATGTCATCTGCACCTATGAAAATCCCATTATGCAGTATCAACCGTTGATTTGACCGTTGCATAATTTTGGGCAAACTATTTTGGAACATTATATACTGTCCAGAAATAGATATGCAATAGAGCAATACTATCTCTAATTTGCATTCCTCATGTGCAGCAAGCAGTAGAGTAGATAATGCTAGTCTGCATATCATAAAAATAATACTTGTCTGCATTCTACATGTGCAGTAGAGCAGTAGAGAATTTTGGCCAATTTATTGTTTTAAATCAAGTATACCTAATTTACCACGGAATTGAATAAATTTACTCTCATCGAGAGATGTTGTAAAATGTCTTTTGGAATATATTCCAATTTAATGTGACTTTTTTACACAAGATCTGTGATAAAATGATATCTGACATCAATATGTTTGGTTCTTGAATGAAAAATTGAATTTTCTAAAATAGCCATTGTAAACGTGTTATTACAAAATATTGAGATTTCACAGAATATCATAACGTAGTCTGCAAGTTGTGACCTCATGCATAGAATTTGTACAGCATAGTTTCCTCCAACTAAGTATTCTGCTTCTGCAGTAGAAGTTGACACAGTAGTATGCTTCTTGTTGAACCATGAGATCAATCTTGCACCAATGAATTGACATGATCCACCCGTGCTCTTTCTATTAACTCTACAACCTGCAAAAATCTACATCTGAAAAACCTATTACTGTAAAATCTGATTCCCTAAGATACCATACACCAACATTTGGAGTTCTTTTGAGATA
The DNA here is from genome assembly GCA_001925005.1 of Drosera capensis. Taxonomy (NCBI): domain Eukaryota; kingdom Viridiplantae; phylum Streptophyta; class Magnoliopsida; order Caryophyllales; family Droseraceae; genus Drosera; species Drosera capensis. The sequence goes on from LIEC01006355.1 coordinate 131,043, forward strand.
TCTCAGGATTCTCTTTACCGCAGTGTAGTGGGATTCTTTTGAAAAACCTAGAGGGAAAGGTGAATAAGTTGATTCAAAAAAATTATTTCAATTTATAAAGCGGATTAAACTTCTTTGAAGTTAACTGTTCTTCTATAGACGTTTTGAATAGTTTGTAGTACAGACTTAAGTTAATTGTTCTATGTAGACCACTTGAATAGTGTACAGCAGAGACTTAGTGGTCATCAACAAAGACTTCAAACTTTATAGTTTCTCTGTTCGGCTGTAATGATCAGTTTCTAACAGTTCTAAAATGAAAGCAAGTAAAGAACATAATATTTATACTGGTTGAGAAACTCATTATCAATTGATAAAGGAGAGTTTAGTCGAGTTTTCCCTTGGTGATCAGTTTAGTCAAGCCAAGAGGTGAGTTCATTATCTTCTTGTTTGTGGCTTATAAGACAATCTCTTTTTACAAGTTAACTAACTTGTACAATGAAGAACCCAAATCTTTGCTCAAATCCAATCAGCGGCACTCTATTGCAAGTTTTATTCTTCTCTGCAAATTAGCGAACTCTTCTTTACTGTTCTTCATGATTTGGCTCATTTGAGTAATCTTTGAACTCCGATTGCTTCGCACGCTTGTCTTTCAATCACTCATTCAACAGCCTTACTCTCTGAGTTTCAACGAACCTCTTTTATAAACTCAGGGAATAAACCCGTGATTTTTTTTACAGTATCTGATGTGATATCTTGTCACATGTGTGCCCCAAATGATTTTGGTAGCTTACCTACCTTAGATTCTTGTATTGTCACCTTCTGCACCCCAAATCTTCGTTTTGAGTGTGTTCAGACTTTTGACCGAACCACCAGCAACCATCTCTTTTGCACTCAGTCTGCTGCAGCTTAGTCGTCTGCACCAGTCCCTCCTGCAACCTCTTTTGCACCTAGATCTGCTACACATTATGAGTTCTGTGTTGCTCCTCGTCTACAAACCAAATCCTAGATCCTGAAGCATTTGCAGGTCATTTGTTGCCCATGCATGTCTTATCCGCTTAGCCAAAATCTTCTATAGTTGTCTGCATCTGGTGGCTCACACGATGCTCCTATCTGTATCCATCTGCTCTCTACCATCCGATTTAGAATGTAACTACCTACTTGATTTCTAGCCTAAGCACACTAATTACATCATGGCTAATACTCCTAAGTTTTGTTCATCAATTTCTATACAATTGGAGGGATTCCACATTCCTATCAGGTTTCCTATCAAGTTGTGACCTCATCCATAGAATTTGTACAGCATAGTTTCCTCCAACTAAGTATTCTGCTTCTGCAGTAGAAGTTGACACGGTAGTATGCTTCTTACTGAACCATGAGATCAATCTTGCACCAATGAATTGACATGATCCACCCGTGCTCTTTGTATTAACTCTACAACCTGCAAAAATCTACATCTGAAAAACCTATTACTGTAAAATCTGATTCCCTAAGATATCATACACCAAGATTTGGAGTTCCTTTGAGATATCTCAGGATTCTCTTACCGCAGTGTAGTGGGATTCTTTTGAAAAACCTAGAGGGGAAGGTGAATAGATTGATTCAAAAAAATTATTTCAATTTATAAAGCGGATTAAACTTCTTTGAAGTTAACTCTTCTTCTATAGACTTTTTGAATAGTTTGTAGTACAGACTGAAGTTAATTGTTCTATGTAGACCACTTGAATAGTCTACAGCAGAGACTTAGTGGTCATCAACAAAGACTTCAAACTTTATAGTTTGTCTCTGTTTGGCTATAATGATCAGTTTCTAACAGTTCTAAAATGAAAGCAAGTAAAGAACATAATATTTATACTGGTTGAGAAACTCATTATCAATTGATAAAGGAGAGTTTAGTCGAGTTTTCCCTTGATGATCAGTTTAGTCAAGCCAAGAGGTGAGTTCATTATCTTCTTGTTTGTGGCTTATAAGACAATCTCTTTTTACAAGTTAACTAACTTGTACAATGAAGAACCCAGATCTTTGCTCAAATCCAATCAGCTGGACTCTATTGCAAGTTTTATTCTTCTCTGCAAATTAGCGAACTC